>NDXB01003299.1:16681-36769 GCA_002631895.1 Agapornis roseicollis | reverse complement strand
TTCCCCCCCCCCCCCCTTTCCCTTTTCCCTGCAATCTGAAAGGCGGAAGGTGCGATTACTCATCCATCTACCCAACTGTCTCCAGCACCTTTCAAGTGCTTCTCGCGTCGAGTCTGGGGGTGTGTGCGAGGGGGTGGGAAGCGAGGGGAGGCTGCCAAGATCCGGGTTGCCACAGACACCGGCATCGCTGCTCCTCCAATGAACGCCGCGCTGAGAGTGCGAGAGGAGGCAGGGCACCACCCACATGTTGAGCTGTGTGGGGTATAAGTAGATGGAAGAGCCTGGACTAGTGGCAGTTCAGCCAGGGAAGAGAAGCAGCTCTTTGCATCTCTAGTGAAAGCATTTCTCGACTCACCCAAGTTTACCAGAGGAGAAAGCACCGGGATTTTTTTTTTTGCAGCAGCTTCTGTGTGCATCTCTCTGTGTTCCTCTCCAGCAAGGACTCTGGGGCCGTTCAACTCCGGACAAGCAAGTAGCAGGAGACATTCAACCAACTCCTCTCTCCTTGTTCCTGGATCCTGGCTCTCTCTCTCTCTGGGACACCCTGAGCACGTGAGACCGGCGTTTCCAGCTGGAATTTGCTTACAACTCTGCCTGGGATCCCCGGGGACCGACCAGCTCGCTCTGCGGTGATATCTGATTTGGTTGTGTTTGTGTTGAAAAGTCCTTTGAGGGGGGTTTAGACGTCTCTGTGTGTCTTTCAGGAAGTGCTGTGGTGGGGGTTTGTTGAGAGCCAGCTCTAGTGCCAGGGCTTTACAGCACAGTTCTGTCTGTGTTTGACACTCGCACGGTCGGAGCCATGCAGCTGGACAATGTCACCAACGCTGGCATCCACTCCTTCCAGGGGCACCGTGGAGTTGCCAACAAGCCCAATGTGATCCTGCAGATAGGGAAGTGCAGGGCAGAAATGTTGGAGCACGTCAGGAGGACCCATCGGCACCTCCTGACTGAGGTCTCCAAGCAGGTAGAGCGCGAGCTGAAAGGCTTGCAGAAGTCAGTGGGGAAGTTAGAGAATAACTTAGAGGACCACGTCCCAACCGATAACCAAAGGTGGAAGAAGTCCATCAAGGCCTGCCTGGCCAGATGCCAGGAAACCATTGCCCATCTGGAGAGGTGGGTCAAGAGAGAGATGAATGTTTGGAAGGAGGTCTTTTTCCGTCTGGAGAAGTGGGCGGACCGACTGGAGTCCATGGGAGGCAAATATTGCCCTGGGGAGCATGGCAAACAGACTGTGTCTGTTGGGGTGGGAGGCCCAGAGATAAGGCCGAGTGAGGGTGAGATTTATGACTATGCCCTTGATATGAGCCAAATGTATGCACTGACCCCTCCTCCTGGGGAAGTGCCCAGCATCCCCCAGGCCCATGATTCCTACCAGTGGGTCTCTGTGTCGGAGGATGCTCCAACCTCCCCAGTGGAGACTCAGGTCTTTGAGGATCCACGGGAGTTCTTGAGCCACTTGGAGGAATACTTAAAGCAGGTGGGTGGAACGGAGGAGTACTGGCTGTCTCAGATCCAAAATCACATGAACGGCCCAGCTAAAAAGTGGTGGGAATACAAGCAGGACTCTGTCAAGAACTGGGTTGAGTTCAAGAAGGAGTTCCTGCAGTACAGCGAGGGCACTCTGACTAGGGACGCTATCAAAAGGGAGCTGGATTTGCCACAGAAAGAGGGGGAACCCCTGGACCAGTTCCTTTGGCGCAAGAGGGACTTGTACCAGACTCTCTATGTAGATGCAGATGAGGAAGAAATTATCCAGTATGTGGTAGGCACCCTCCAGCCCAAACTGAAGCGCTTCTTGAGCTACCCCTTGCCCAAGACCTTAGAGCAGCTGATCCAAAGAGGGAAGGAAGTCCAAGGCAACATGGACCACTCTGAGGAGCCCAGCCCACAGAGAACCCCTGAGATTCAACCAGGAGACTCTGTGGAGACCGTGCCTCCTTCAACTACTGCCAGTCCCGTGCCAAGCAATGGGACTCAACCCGAGCCCCCTAGCCCACCAGCTACTGTCATATGAGCTAGTCCATGGGAGGTAGCGGTCTGGGTTACATGAAAGGGAGAAAGGGGCTTATTTAGGAAGCTTCTCCTTGGGGAGGAGTTCTGGCTGAGATGAGACATGAGATGTGCTCAGTCCAACAGCCCATAGCAGAGCAATTAACTTTGCTTGTGGGGGGAGGGAGGTGATGGGGTACCTTAGGATGTGGTTGCCCATCTCACCTGAGTCATGCAGTACAGTGGTGCTGGAGATACTGCTTGCACCACTGTGGGGAACAGACAATTTTAGGGGATCCCTGACAAGAAACTAGAGACAATTCCTAACTTCAGAAGCAGTTGCTTAGCACGGGCAGCTTGCAAGGACTTCATATGAGTGCAGCAATTGGCTGAGGGTTCCTACCCATCTGGATCTTTCCTTCTCCTTCTCTCTTCCCTCTTCTGAAGAGGTGCCCTTGCCCTGAGGAGACATCTTTCTTTTGACCCCTGCCCTTTTCTGATTTAGCACTGGGCTTTTGTTTGCTTGGCAATCTCCTGCTTTTATTGCTCCAAAGGTTTAAATATGTTTTAAAGGGTTTCTTTAAAGGAATTCCTATGACTTCAGGAACTGAAAACTCTAAGGATCTGCATTATTTTTAGTGGGTTTTTCTTCATTTCACTGCACCTAATACCTGCTTTAATGTTTTTCCTCTCAAGAGGCTTTTACTGGTTTATTTCTTGCCTTAGTTTCGGCTCACTCCAATCAAGGCCACTGCAGTGCAGAGGAAAACCTCACCCTTTCTCTGCACATTATCCTGTGCATTCAGCAGGAAACAAGAGTTTCAAATTTGATTCTGAGCTCATTTGTTAAAGGGGAAGTCTCTTTCCTTTCACAGAAAGGAGGGCATTGAGGTGGACAGAGGAGGCACCAGAGCTATTTTAAGAGGGTGGGGGAAAGAGAAGGGAAATAAATCCTTAAACTTTGAATTAAAGAAACAAACGCAACCTAAATCCAGAGCAAAATATCCCCAGAGCAGCAAATCAAACCCATGCTGATGTGTGGAGACCACAAGAGCTTTTGCCATGTAAAAGCAAAAAGAAGTGAAGAGAGGAGCTGTGTGTCCCAGCACAGTTTCAGCCTGTGCATCACAAGGAAGAGTTTCTGCTCACACAGACAGATACAAAATGCTCTTGGAAAGCCCAGCACCCTTGTCCTGGAGCACCTGAGGACAGAGCCTTGCTTGTTCACAAAGAGCTTTCTGCAGCGTCTTCCTGTGGGTGAAGATGGACTTGGACTCTGTGACATTTTCCACGTTGAGACAGCAATGCTCAGCGTTCTCCTTGCTTTGGCCAACATCTGATGGTAGGACTGTGAGATGACACTTCTGTAAGACATATTCATGAAGTCTGGCTCTTCAAAGCTTCTCGAGGCTGGACACATCTCAAGCATCATCTGCATTCACCACCACCAGACCAAATAAAGAACACCTCTGTCAAATAAGCAGCAGGGATGCAGCAACAGGAATGCCCCTGGGATGCTCCTGGCACTACTACAGCAGTGACATGTGGCACTGATGGCTTGGAAGGTCTTTTGGTGTGCCTCCTTCCAAGAGGCTGAAGGTAAGGCAACTCTCTGACACTCCTCAGACCTAAATTAGCCATAGTCCCCAAAGTAGGAACCTGGCAATGGGATAACAACAATACCTGAAATGAGACATGGAGCATTGTGACAGATTAGGGTTGCAAGGAAGGGGGAGAACCAGCAAAAGGGAAATAAAGGATAATGAGTGGGGAAAGTTCCCAAACAGGACAGTATCTTGGACTTTCTGATTAATATGGGGAGGAAATAGGAATTTTCATTAGCCCAGCCCAAGGACTTGCCCCATGGTCCATGCACAGCTCAAAGGAGATGCATGTTTGCTCTGCTCCCTTGCTAGGTGTGAGTAGATCTCAGGAACAGCAGGAGAACCTTCTCTTGCTCGTTCAGAGTTAGTTAGCAGTGGCTGTGTCTGCAGAGAGAAGGGAGATTTCTCACTAATGACCTGGGATGAGTGATGGGGGAGTGGGTGTCATTGCTGAGTATGAGCTGGCCGCTCATTACAAACATTATCTTCTCTTGTTTGCAGTGACTCACTCAGATCCTCCTCTGAGAAGGACTCACTTCACAGTGCTCAGGGTTTGGAAAATAAGCCAAAGAGAAAAAGCTTCAAAACCAAGGATTCAACATCAGAACTGCTGTCAGGATCCCCAGCCACTGACTGCTGGATCCACTGTCTGAAGGAAAGCCTGGCACAGGTAATTACCTCCCATCCTACCCTTGTGGGCCTTTCTTAGCATCCCCAGGGCCCTCACGTGAAATATTGAACAGCCCAGGTCTTTGGACCTCAGACCCAGTGGTTTCAAAAGCCTGGTTAGGTGGGATTTCAGCTTCTTGATGTAGGAACCCAAGCACCAGCCCCAGTGATTAATGTTCTGGGGACAGTGCGCATCATGCCTTTCTTTCGGATGGACCACTGGCAAATGCTTAGATGCCAAGATGAGTGGGATCTCCAGGGTGCAAACTCCCAGTGGGCATAGCTGAATTTAACCCCAAGTTCTGAGAAATCCCCTGTGTTCTCCACTTGAGATATCTAACTGGAGCTATTGCATTGTATTTTCTCCGACAGAAACCCCTGCTGCTGTTGCTGCATTTCCTTCTCTGTGCCCAAGAGTTCTGCTTTCCCAGGGGAGAAGCGAGTGCTGCAGGATGACAGAGGGCAAATCACTCACCAAAGAGCCTCTCGTGCAGCACAATGCAGTTCAAGGTGCTGAGAGCCAGAATGAAAAGGGGGAAACCACTTCCAACAAGACAAAGGAAAGCCTGAGCTGGTCCAGGTACTCCAAGCAAAGAAGAAAGCCTTAAGAATGAAAAGAGAAACTGAAAGGCAGAACAGAAGAACCAAGTCTCAGCTTTGTGGACAGCAAGGATGCTGGTCTTGTGCTGACTGTCTGTTGAGATGATACCATACCTCTGCAATTTGGGGTCACTGGGACTCCCCTATAGACATCTTCACTTAGATTATCAGCTAAAAGAAACTTTCCTGATTAACTTTGCCAAATGACTGACCCTACTTAGGCTACGAACCCTCCATGCTGTTAATGCTGTAACTCATTTTTCCTGAGTTGAGGGTAGCTTCATTTCATGCGGGTATTAGTTTCAAACCTCAAAGGGCTCTGGAGGTTCGGAGAAGCATCCTGCAGTTCCAGATGCTTGTCTGAACTGCTTGAGCCTGCACAACTGTCTTGCCAGAAATGATAGTCTTGTGAGACAGCAGGCGCTTCATGGATCTGCATGGGCCAGAGTTACTGCAAGAACTGGTGTTCTTGTGCTGGCTTTGGCGTGACTGTTTCCATCCAGACCCAGGGAGTGCAAACAGCGTGCAAAAGGAAGAGCTTGGATGAGTGGACAAGGCAGTTTTGGTTCATAACTCAGCTGAAGAGGTCCAGTTGGTTCCTCTCTCTTCCAGAGCCAACTGTCCTGGGTATGCATGTGCGCGTGTCGGTGCAGGTGTATGTGTGTTGAGCAATCAAATCCACCTCACTAAATTCTGTGGTGTTCTGTTACATTTGAACTAAGCCAATGGCACCTGATGTGCATTCCAACAATGCTCAGCAAAAATGTCCAGGACTAGAAAACTGGGTAAAACAATGTAAAGGCAGACTTCACAGGCATCCTCTCAAGGTCAAGATGATGTTTGAGGTGCTTAATTTCCACAATCCCTTACAAAGGACTTGGCAGCCTCAATAGGCATCTTATTTTTCCATAGACTTTCCTGCCTTTTTAATGAATTATCCTGTCTGTGCTACTTGTTCATTTGGTCCTGAGGTTTATACATTTTCAGCTGGCTTTTTGGAGTGTACAGAACTGAATCTCCTGGACTGATTTTATTTCAATTACTGCTCCTGGCAGATGGGAGCTTTACTTGTAGCACCCTGGTTTATATTGCCAGCCTCTCCAGGAAGGGCTGGTCGTTTATTTTCCTGGGGCAAAGGCACATGAATGAAGAAGTGTGTATGTGTTGTGTCAGTGCGATTTTAGTGGATTTCAACCACTGGGGTTTTCTTTCTTTCTTTTCCTTAGGCAATTTTACATTTGACTCTGACAAAACTACTTTAGAGGTTTTATTTTTACTAGAGAGATTATTAATTCAAGGAACCTTGTACAAAAGGCAAATGCATTGAATTGCTACAGGTTATAGGGGTTGAAGCCAAAAGGTCTTTGTAAGCCGACATCACTCGCCCTAGATCTGACTGTATCAGGCAGTTTATTCCTCATGTGTCATGTTGGAGTTACAAGATCACACCAAGCCACTAGAACCTGTCAATAGAATAGTGCTACGCTCTATTTGCTATTGTAGCAAAACCTTTTGTAGATTTATACAATAAATCTTTGAACTATCTGCTTCAATTGCTTTGTGACTTGCTTTCTGGTCTTTCTTCCTTGGGTCATGGAGGGCTCAAATGTGTATTGCCCTCTGAAGAGTTGTTCTTGTCAGTTGCTTGGGCTTATTTGACTTATGAAATCTTCCTTCTCAGCAAAAACTAGATGATTGACATACCATGCCTCTGAAGAAGAGGGTTTGGATATAGGAAATATGGCGATGTTTTAAGGGGGTTGTTTAGCATCTCAGATTGAGTCAAACGTAGCCCACAAGGCTGAAAGAAACAGTCCTTTATTGGACTGTGGCTTGTGCAGAGCTCTTATTGGGTACAGCTAAGAGAAACAGAGCAATCGCATTCCCATCCGTGCTTGAGAGATAATATTCATGGAAGAGCAGAGGCAAATCAGGGCAAGGTAAAAGAATCACTAAGCCTGAATCAGCTCTATTTGATATCCAAAGACATTTCAGAAGTCAGAAGAGCAGCACTCAGCAGCACAGAGAGCTGGGAGCTATTATCAGGCTGGTGCTTTGTTACCTGATGCATTCCCATACAGCAGGGTTATTTCTTGGGTTAGTTACCTATAAAGCAGTCCTGGGTCACTGGGGCTGGAGATAGGGAACATGGCAGGGTGTTTTAAATTGAAATGAGTGTTTTTACAATAGGCTGGGCTCAAAGATCTGGCCCAAAAGGCAGCGAGTCTATGGGAATAAAGGATTCTGCTCTGCCTCTACAGATCTCTGCTCTTCTACAGAGGTTTTGAACTCAGATGGATTTAGCTCCTATTCCCTGCTCTGTCCCTGGTCTCTCTCCAACAAGGAGGGTTGTAGGACTATCAGTCCAGGATGTGATACAACTGGTAACGTGAACTTGGGTTGGTCACCTGGGGAAACAAATGGACTCCTTGCACAACAGGCACTGAATGTGAAATGAACCTCCCAGATAACCCTTTTGAGCTCAGGTTGGGAAGGCAGAGCATGGTCTGGTGGCCAAAGATGCCTAAGGGACAACTGCTGATTTTTTAATTTTCAGGTTTTTACAGCTCATTCAACCACAAAATCTTATCAAGAGTGATAAAGAAATGTTGAAGCTGCAATTTGGGTCCATATCTAAGCTTTGCCTTTATGCCCTTAACTACTGTCATGAGTAAAAAAGAGGTGAAAAATAAGCACTGAGGGGACAGAGCAGCAACAGGGCTGTAGTCAGTGCCATCCCGTTTTGGGACACTATAGAAGAAACTGCAGAGGAGAGCATGGTCTGTGGGCATGGCCAAAGGACTGGGTCTCAGGCAAGGACCAACCTGATGCAGAATGAAAAGTAAAGCTGCTCAGCTGGAGGTGCTGAGCTCTTCCAGCAGAGGGGGGCAGAACTCCACTGAACACTGTGGGAATTCGAATTAAAAGAGGCTATAATGAGAAAAGTCCATCCTCATCATCTTCCATCCCCTACTCAGTGGTACAAGATCAGTGGTTGCTTCAGTAGAGAAAGTCTGAGGGCAAGGAGAGAAGAGGCAAGGAGAGGTCAATGCTGAGACGTGAGGAGCTCTGGTGGCCAAGTTACAGTGGAAGAAGATGGACAGGATGGGGATGCCCTTCTGAAGGAGGTGGGAAGGGTCGATGAGGCTGGGAAATGCCTCATCTGTGACTGAGACACATTTAGCGACTGTGTTGGATAAACTTAGAAGGTTTCCAGTTTTGCTCTAAAACCTTCCAGATGTGAATCTGATAATTGTAATTTACCTTCTTTCTGACAGTTCTGGATGAAAGTTAATGGAGTCACTGGGTCTATATCTTCATTTAATAAAGAAAAGCCTTATTACTGCTCCTGGCTGTATCAGCAGGGAGTAACTGTGGATAGATACAACCCAGTGATGGATTAACTGGCTCAAAGTAGTTGAAACTCCTTCCAAAAGCAAAGTGGGAACCATCCTTGTGTTTTTCTTCACTATGAGGGTGGTGAGACACTAGTAAAGGCCCCATCCCTGGCAGTATTCAAGGCCAGGCTGGACAGAGCCTTGGGTGACATGGTCTAGTATGAGGCATCCTGCTGGTGGCAGCAGATTGGAACTGGATGATCTTGAGGTCCTTTCCAAACCAAACCATTCTATGAGCCTATGATTCTATGACCCAAAATGCAGAGATATTCATAAGCATGAATGGTGGAGAAGGTTTGTAGGATCAAGAACTTGTAGAACTGAGAGAAGAATCATTAGTTCACACTTACTTAATAATGTTTTCTTTTCCTTCTCTTTTTATCCTGACTATACTGATGAGCTCCTTAATTTGCTTATTCAGGACAGCCTAAAGGAAGTGTTAATATGGACCTTCTTAGAGTATTGCATTAATATGTGATATATTTGTTCTCTTGTCTTCTTTTTTTTTCCCCTTCTTTCTCCTTTTTTAATCAAATGGATTGCAGCGGTCAATCATGTAAATCACATTTATTGACTTTTTCAGGCAGGCATATGTTTGTGCACAGCCTAACTGCTCCCCTGGAGCCACTTCTTCCAGCAAAGCAATGTGTAATTAGGGAGGCTGTGAAACTTTCCTTATTGACACAATCCTCTATAATGGCTCCACTTATCATGTCAATATGATGCTCTGGTGATCTCTGAGTTCTTGCTCTGATCATGGAGCATGATGTTGTCTTAGGCCTGTTCTTGCTGATAGCAATTTGTACTCCCTACAAATCTCCTTTGATATGCTAATATCTAACCATTCAAAAATTCAAAGCAGTGTTGCTATGTGAAAAATCTGGATCAATTCAGCAAACAAGGCCAGAGGAGGCCATGAGGATGAGCAGGTGCTGGAGCATGTCCTGTATGGAGCCAGGCTGAGAGCATTGGGGCTGGTCAACCTTGAGAAGAGAAGCTGCATAGAGACCTCAGAGCAGCTTCCAGTGTCTAAAGGGGGCTACAAGGATGCTGGAGAGGGACTCTTCATCAGGGACTGTAGTGATAGGACAAGGGGTGATGAGTTCAGACTGAAACAGGGGAAGTTGAGGTTGGAGATAAGGAAGAAGTTCTTTACTGTAAGGGTGCTGAGGCGCTGGCACAGGGTGCCCAGAGAAGTTGTGAATGCTCCATCCCTGGCAGTGTTCAAGGCCAGGTTGGACAGAACCTTGGGTGCCACGGTCTAGTGTGAGGTGTCCCTGCCCATGGCAGGGGGTTGGAACTGGGTGATCTTAAGGTGCTTTCCAACCCAAACCATTCTGTGATTCAATGAAATAGTTTTGGGTGACCAAAAATTGTAGCTGACTATTATCAAAGGGGCAGCCATTTTCATTGCTTTTTAGGCTACATTTAGGAACCTTTAGGACTTAACTTTTCTGAAAGTTAGTGTGGTCATGCAGTGTTAGTGTGCTTTACAGTCTTTTCCTCTTGCATGTTTATTGGCCTTCAACCTATTAACTTGTTAACAGGGACTCCCAAAGTCACTGGAAGCCTAATTTTTCTGATATGGAGTAGCGGAACAGTTGCTGACAGTTGTTCCATTGCTCCCATATAGGCATGGACTCACTATGCTCAGCCAAAATTAGATAAAAGAACTGCAATACAAATCACAAGTCCCTAGAAAATCAGATTTCACTTAGTCCTGAAGCTTACGGACCCACTTGCTGCCATAAAGTGTTTCTTCTTTTCTAAAGGAATAGAATCTTGACATTTTCAAAATGAACTTTTTTGACTTTTTGTTTCCATAAAGAGTCACTTAGAAAATGATTTCAATTTGAAAAAAAAAACAGCACAAAAGAGGGAAAAAGAGAAAGGTTAGAAAACCCAAAATAGAAATGGAATGAAATGTTTTGGGACTCGAGAGGCATGTGCTCAGTTGGTGCAAGAAGGAATCTCTTTATTCACCTTCAATTTAACCAGTTGAGATATCAGGAGAGTTTATCTTCTGGATTGATTTGCTCTGTTTTGGCATCTCCTGATTGGACTATTCAGCTAAAGAAACCCTCCATTATTTCCCTTGTTGCAAGAGATACAGCTTCTGTGCTACTCAGCTGCACATTTCAGTGATGCAGAATTTTCTGCGTGTCATTGGAATGGCGCATTTCCTTACCCAAAATGAAATGAATTTCCCAAGATGGTCAAGGAACAATCCATCTTTGTGATCAGGATTATGGAGCCTATGTCCCGTACTTGAAACATTACAAATACACTCACTGGAGGGCCCAAATTCCATGCTAATTTTGACACCAGCAGAAGCCAAACAAGGCTGTTACCTTAAAGGCTGTCCTCAGTTTAGGCAGGGATATCAGTGCAGTACTTAACATAGTCAACATTGATGTTCAGTTATAGCCTGCCTCAGGGTCCATCTGTTCTTGCTGCATCTCAAAGTAGAAACAAAGGGAACAAGAACAATGGGAATTGCCAAGAGGCTCTGGATGGTAAAGGTGAGAAAGTTGGGCTGTGGAGACAGATGCAGACTAACAGCAATTGGGGTTTCTATTGTCATGTCCCACTGTCTCAGGGTCTCAGCTATGTCTTATCCACACTGTGCGCTCATGTAGCCACCCCTCCAGCTGGCTGTGTTGGGTCCCTGCATCACAACCATGGTTAAGGGCAAGATAACAACAGTGTAAATCATAGAATGGTTTGGGTTTGAAGGGACCTTAAGATCATCCAGTTCCAACCCTCTGCCATGGGCAGGGGCACCTTCCACTAGACCAAGCTGCTGCAAGCCCCATCCGACCTGCCCTTGAAGACTTCCAGGGAGGGGGAATCCACAGCTAAAAGGACCCTCAATGAAGGTGGGCACAGTAGACACCAAGCAAAGCACTTGTAATCAGCGCTCCAGCTAAAAAACCACTTTCCATACCCAGTCCTGACCTACCATACTCTGCTAGGAAACCAGAGACTAATTCACCTCAAAGACTGCCCTGTGCCTGGGTAGCTTTTGGGGCTTGCACAGCTACTGGACCCCTATAACACTGGCCAAAGGTACCCAAAGGACTTGATAGATACGGGTACATCTACCTGACACAGTAGCTGGCTATATTTTCCAACTGAATAATCCTCTTTCTGGGTAGAGAATAAGGTTTGGCTTTGACACAAGTCTGAAGTGATACCTAACAGCTGTATACCTGTGACTACTCTTTTTAAACATGCAGACAACATGCTTTCACTGCTCAGCTATCGGTTTCCTCTGCAATCACTATCATTTGTTTCTCCTGGCCGTTTAACATTCCTAAATATCCTTGCAATCAAATGGAGAATGGACCCTCATTTACCCTGTTCCAAAGACCCTCACCTCTGAGGCCTTTCAGAAAAGCAAACCCAAGCTGAGTCAAGGTATGGCTGTGTAGGAAATTACTTGGAAGACTTTGTGACCTGTATCTTCAATCTACTTCAGAATTAAGGTGACCTTAATGCAGTGTGGCTCACTTTGGCTTGATCACACAGGCATGTCTGGAAATGAGTTAAGCCTGAGGGAATTAATGCCTTATTAGGTTTGTACTCACCAAGCATTTAGGCCAGCCTATGCTATCCACCATAACAGTCAAAGGCATAAGCTTGCCTGCACATCCCTGTATAGGCAAAAGATATAATTGGTCCGGCACTTCTCTGCCTCTTAGACCAAGCAAGACTGCATGTTTTCTAAGGCTGGTTGTACCCCATAGTCCTGCTCAGGTTGATTGGTACTACAGGAATTACAGGCAGACACCTCCAGTACTGTGGACCATGGTTACCAGTCAAAAGCAGTGGCATTCAATTCATCAGAGATAGTCCATCCAAAGTGATAGTGCCATGGAGAGGTGCAGACACCCCAACAAGTTACTAAATGAAAGCACTGAAACCTCTTT
Source organism: Agapornis roseicollis (assembly GCA_002631895.1). Taxonomy (NCBI): domain Eukaryota; kingdom Metazoa; phylum Chordata; class Aves; order Psittaciformes; family Psittacidae; genus Agapornis; species Agapornis roseicollis. Next base: position 24,577 of record NDXB01003299.1, on the reverse strand, counting down.
CTGTGGGACAACAGAGACATTGTGTAAATGTTCTTCCTACGTGGGTGGTTTCTTCTTCCTTCTCTGTCAAAGAGAATGATGAGGGGACCAGAAGGCTGAAAATCTGTACAGAAACTGCTGAAAAAACAGGTATCCAAGCCCAGCCAATATTTCTGCTATAACCTACACCAGCAAATTCTGCTCCCAGACAGTTCTGGTGTCCCCAGCATAAGAAGGACATGGAGCTGTTGGAGCAAGTCCAGAGGAGGCCACAGGGATGATCAGGGGCTGGAGCACCTCCTGTATGGAGCCAGGCTGAGAACATTGGGGCTGTTGAGCCTGGAGAAGAGAAACTGTGTGGAGACCTCAGAGCAGCTTCCAGTGTGTGAAGGCGGCTACAAGGATGCTGGAGAAGGGGCTCTTCATCAGAGACTGCAGTGACAGGACAAAGGGTGATGGGTTCAGAGTGAAACAGGGGAAGTTCAGGTTGGAGATAAGGAAGAAGTTCTTTACTGTGAGGGTGCTGAGGCGCTGGCACAGGGTGCCCAGAGAAGTTGTGAATGCTCCATCCCTGGCAGTGTTCAAGGCCAGAGAACCTTGGGCAATATAATCTAGTGTGAGGTGTCCCTGTCCATGGCAGGGGGTTGGAACTCGATGATCTTAAGGTCCTTTCCAACCCATAGAAACCATTCTATGAGTCTATGTTTCTATGACACAATGGTCACTCTCCTGAGAACCCTGTTGTAATACTGAGAGAGTAGGAACCTTCCTTTTCCCTTTTCCACTAAATGCCAGACCTATGGGTGCCTCTCCATGGCAAGATCACTTAAATCTTCCCAGGTAATTTGCACAGGACATCATCTGCATCACAGTCATAAGCGGCCTATAAGGATGCTGGGGAGGGACTCTTCATTAGGGAGTGTAGTGATAGGACAAGGGGTAATGGCTCAAACTGAAACAGAGGAANTCACTTAAATCTTCCCAGGTAATTTGCACAGGACATCATCTGCATCACAGTCATAAGCGGCCTATAAGGATGCTGGGAGGGACTCTTCATTAGGGACTGCAGTGATAGGACAAGGAGTAATGGGCTCAAACTGAAACAGGGGAAGTTTAGATTGGATATAAGGAAGAAATTCTTTCCTGTGAGGGTGGTGAGGCCCTGGAATGGGTTGCCCAAGGAAGTTGTGAATGCTCCATCCCTGGCAGTGTTCAAGGCCAGGCTGGACAGAGCCTTGGGTGACATGGTTTAATGTAGGGTGCCCCTGCCCATGGCAGGGGGTTTGGAACTTTATGATCTTAAGGTCCTTTCCAACCCAAACCATTCTGTGATTCTATGATAAAAAGAGAAATAGAGATTGAACCTCAGATCAGCACACAGACAGATGCAACATGACATCTTGCACAGCCCAAACACCTGGAATTGCAGAAAAATGCTATGAAAATCCAGGAAAAGTTGCTTTCTGTAGGCTTCATATACATGAAATCTGAACTGCTGGTATTAAAGTCGTGGTTTACACTATGTCATAATCCATCAAGGTCATGCAAAATCCATATTTTTCCTGACGATTTTCACTGTTTTTTGTTTCTTTTACCTTAAATAAGACTAGGTAAAGAGACTGCGTCCTTTCAACATTCCTATTGGATGCTATCTCCTAGTCCAAACTGGATGGCTCTAGAGGAGACCACCGAGGATCTCTGCAAAGCAGGAAGACATTGGTACAGCTGATTTCTCAGGGAATCACCCACAGGAAAACTGGGGTGTTTGTCACCTGCATCAGCAGAAATCACTGTCTGACAACGTCTGCAGCCAAAAGAGTGGAGCTGTGCTAGCTAGAAACATACAGTGTGAAATAGGGTCTGGAAGCAATAAAACAAATAGGAAGAGTCTGCTTGGTACTATTATTCTTTGATCATTTTACTCAGGCAGCTTACCCAGAGATGTCTTTTCAGGAACTGGACATACTTAAGTGTCTAATGTCCAAAGCCAGCATCACGTTGGGGGTTGGGAGACCAATCGTCAAGCCCGTCTACCATCCATGAATGAAAACCGGCTCCACTCAATGGGCCTAATTCATCCCAAACAGTGCAACGTACCAAGGGTATAGAGGAAAATCATCTGACCTTTTCTGCACAGTCATGGCTTTAGGTGACGACCTCTCTTTGTGCTTTTGTGGAAGATCCTTCAAGAGCTCCCCACAGCTCATGAAGTCATTGCTTAATCTGGAGTCTCTTGCAATGCTTGAAGGCACTTTTGATTTCTTTCCTATTCAACCTTTTCTCTCCCAGAACGCAGGCTGGCCATTTGTCTGCAGTTTTACCTGATTGCTGAAATCAAGATGTGATCACAGACTACGAAGCTGTCAAGCCAGCACCTTTTTAATGGCACAAAATAAGCTGGGGGAAAGAAAAAGACTCATTTGAAAGAGTAATAAAATCAGGAAACCCTGAAAAGCTCAGCCCCCTGCCATGAGGGACTTTAATAAACATTCACAGCTTGTTTCTATGACGCTGAGGCTCTACCTCTCCGAAGGTACCAAGTGTCAATCAGGATTTTCACTGCTGGAAGCAGGAACCCAAATCTCTATGGAAACGAGACGGAGGTGACGGTGCCTATTGAGAGGCTTTCTGCATGGATTCCCATCCTGACAGTTTACATGTGCTGAAGACATTAGTACCACTGTAGTTCTGGAAGAGATAAAGGCTATATATAAGGAAGAAATTTTATATTATAAGGGTGGTAAACCACTGGACCAGGGTGCCCAGAGAAGCTGTGCATGCCCCATCCCTGGAAACATTCAAGGTGAGGTTGGATGGGGCTTGGAGCAACCTGGTCTAGTTGAAGATGCCACTGCTTAAGCCTATTGTCTATTGGAATAGATAATCTTTAAAGGTTCCTTCCAACCCAAACCGTGCAATGATTCTGTCACTCTCAGGGAGTAGCTTCAGATTATGGGAATTTGGGTGGCAAAAACTGATGCAAAAACTTCTCACATTCCTGTGACTGACACTCTCTTCCAGACCCAGGAGGCTCAGTTTCACTGCTTCTCTGTTCACTCATACAACTGTCCATGAGAACATGCTTTAAATAGGGTTGCCGCTGTGATCCAATCTGTTTTCTTCAGATGGAGTTTATTAATTCATTAAGCATACTTTCTGCACCAGGACTTTCTTATTGCACACCCCTTTCTTGTCTAGTCTGTCTTCCCACTCACCAGGCTTATTTTACACCCAGTAATGTTATCCTTTCTATTATATAAATCTCTCAACTGCACTGAGACCTTTTCTAAGTCCCATCAATAGGTCAGTAGCCAGAGACAGAGACTGTCATGGGACTGCATTTTGCTGCCAGAATATTTGGCAGCATGTATCAGCTATAGTTGTGGAAAGTATTTGTCTATACCCTACAAGCAAATCCCTCTGCTGTAATAGCCAATAACCCTCTTGAGGAAAAACAGACATCAGAGAACAGGCTTCTCCCTTGCTAAGAATGGATTTCAGAGCAGGAATTGTGTTGCTAGAGAAGATCACCACTGCAAATATCCCTATATCTATTCTCTGCATAATTAAAGAATATTCTTCTTTCCATATCTTTGCTGTGCCTTTTTTTTTCCTGAGCACTGAACTAAGTTTTCAACAGGTTCATTTTCCGGTGAGGAATCTGAATGATTTCTAACTGGGGTGAGTTCAAAAATTCACTGAGGGAATAATCTATACCACAAGACAAGTAAAATAATGCAAAAGGCCAACTTATCCCTCAGGCAGGACACTGCTGGGAGTGCAAGGGACATGAATGAGTTGAAGAACTAATCAAATCTGAGTGCTTCCATGGCTGTTGTTGCTAAGGAGATTGCTTCCTTGGCATCTGCATGATGAGGACTTCCAAACCATTAACTTCTTTAGAAATTAGGCTCCTAGGTACTAAGTCATGAGGAGAGAGAAAGACAGAACCAGAATGTTAAAAGGGAAAATACCTTTACAGACTCTAACAGGCAAATAAACCCAAAGCTCTTTTCACATGCTTTTGGTTAAGCAGGAGTTTCTGCACTGGCACTGTTGTGAGAGTCCCTGCAGCAAATATATGGGTCAGTAACTGAGCATCTTTGCATCCAAGTGGGCTTCCTGCCTTTTCTACTCTTCCCAGAAAGACATTTTAACCCTGACCTACTTGCAGGGCTAAAGAGGACAAAATGTCTCTACGCATTTACGCATTCCAGAACCTTACCCACAACAATAGAAAGACTCACATTGTGTGCAACAGGGTCAAGGCTCTTTTCCTTCATTACCTCTAACGAAAATGTGATTACACATGTGTATAGGTGTGGGACTGGCTATACCAGCTCAATATTCAGTAGAGATGTGAGACAGGTATGGCTCTGCTGCCTGTAGGAGATGAAGCAACATGAATACAGAGAAGTTACTGCAATTGCATCTCAAGGGGGTCCCATACCTCAGAGAACTTATCTCTGTAAGGGGTCTTTCCAAAAGGGTCCTGTCCCTCAGATCCATCTGTCTGTCTTTTCCTATTCTACTGTTTAGACCAGCTCAAAAGTCTTCAAGAAACAGCAGCTATCAATGTTAACAGCTCATCCTTTAGGTTTTTTCCACTTATCTGGACATGCTGAGCATTATAAAACATCTCTAATAAGTGAGTCCAAAGCTGCCCTTGGAAGAGAGCATTTTGAACTCTCTAATGTATGTATTTATCTTTGCTTTGGGCTTGGATTTTTCCAAGGAAAAACAATGCATTGTTCTACAGCTCCTGCCTGCCTGGGTTCCCAGTTCCAATCCATTCTATCACCTCTAATTCTCAGCCATAGTGATCTTGCTTGCATTTTGCCCTTTTTCTCTAATAACACAGTAAAAGCATTTTCTCATTATTTCCCTGGCTCTCTCCCCTATCATTAATGCTGTCATGACTACTCAGCTGTAGACAGGAATTTTTGGCTTGGAATTCCAGGTTCCCCACCAGACTCTGAACCACTTTGCTGCCTGTTTACTCTAATAGGAGATGCTGCTTTGTTTACCTGTTAATCACATACTTTTCCCAGTGTTGGTCCGCTGGGATGGTTTCCAATCTGGGAAAATGATGCTGAGAAGACTCCAAGCACGTTGACTGCTTATGAACTATTCACAGTGATGCTGAGGAAGTTGTGTTCAAATCACAGCACCCAGGCTGGCAATCTGGTGTCTCCTTCAGCTCTTTTCATCCTCAACCCATTCTTTTCTAAGTCAGGTGCTCTGGGATGGAAAAATACAGTAAAAGTGACTTGTTTCTCTTCAGTAGTCTTAGCACAAGGCTGAAAACAACCTACTTCATTTCCAAATAAACCCCAAATGGTAATCAAACAGGGCTGGAATGATGGGTTAGGACATTCCATTTGCTGCTTGTTTGCCTTGGCTGAATTTGCTTTGGTTGCCTATGGTTAATCAGGACATGTGCCTCTGAATTCATAGAATTAATAATAGCACACCTTCACCCAACGCAGGACACCAAGGTGTTTTTATCTCCTTATGTCGTGGTTTAAACCCAGTTTCTACTCCCTCCCCCTCTTTCTTGCCCTCCCCTGCTTCCAGAGAGATGGGGAGGAGAATCAAAAGAATGCAGCTCCCACAGGTTGAGATAAGAACAGTATAACAAAAATCACTGTTGATACCACCAATAATAATAATGATAAAGGAAATAAAAGGGAAAAGAATACAGCATCTCACGAACCACCGACAGATAACTCATGACACCTCATACCCCAACTCAACACTGACCAAGTATCTCCAACCAACTCCCCAGAGAGCACTCGCCCTTCTGGATCACCCCCAGTTACATCCTGGCTATGCCGTGCTATGGTTTGGAATACCTCTTTGGTCAGTTTGGGTCAGGCGTCCTGTCCCTGCTTCCTCCCGGCCTCCCCTCCTCCCTGGCAGAGCATGAGGCTCACAAAGTCCTTGCTCAGAACAAAACATTCGAGCAGTAACTAAAAACATCCCTGCTATCAGTTTTGTTCCCAAGTTGAGTCAAAACCCAGCTGCACCAGATACTAAGAAGGCGAAAAATTGACTGCTATTGCTGAACCCAGGACACCTTAGATAAAAATATCCGCTGCAGCATAAATGGGGAGTAGGTAACAGACAGCAACTCCCTGGAGCTGAGAGCCTTAATATACAGCCTGCAAGCCTCTGGTGGAAGGGGGAATCTTCCTGGGCGGATTATAGAGCAGAGATTGCAATAGTCCCAGCTCCAGAGAAGGAGTAAGAAGGGCAGGTTACTGGGTGCTGCACAGCTCTGCAAGACTCAGAAGCTCCTGGTGTTTGCTTCCTTCCAAAGCTGGGTATTTAAGCTATTCAGCAACCCCATGCCAATGCAGCTGTTATTAGTGCAGATACATAAAGCTAAGACCTGTATGCTAGCATTGCAGCCTTATTTGAACAGCGCTTGAGCTGCTGCATGTAATCATTGGTTTCTCCTCCCTCCACCTACATGGGGATAATAAAAAGAATGTAAAAAGAATAAAAAGAATGTAAAAAGAGTAAAAAAGAAATGTTAAAAGAGGCTGCAATTTGTCTAAAGTGAATCAACTGATGTAAATTAGACATTCTGGGGTTTTTTCCTCAGGACAACAGAGAAAGAAAGGCATCTCCCAAGGACTTTCTGTCCTACCTCGCAATGCTGACTAAGAATGCAGTAAGTTTCTCAAGGTATCAAGTTCTCAGCTTTTCAGCAGCTAAACCCAGATGAGAAGAAATCCTATCCCTAGAACTGGTTCTTGGTGAAACAAACCCCTATCTCTTCTTATACAACCTACCTTAGTCTAAGCAGACTGTGAGCTTATATATATATATATGTATAGATATAGATACAGATATAGATATGAGATATATATAGATATGTGAGCTCATACATATACATGTGTGAATATAATATATATATACACAACATTTTGCATTTTACAGCTTTCCTGAAACAAAAGATACACTATTCTATGTACCTTCAATGGACACAGGGACAAACTAGAAGAGGTTGAGGTTAGGTCAACTGGTGGCATGTGGGAACCCCAAAATAGGAGAGAGTCAGTGATGTCACTCTACAAATACCTAATATCCAGTCCTGTCTATGTGGGACTGTGAAATGGAAAATGACTGCAAACATCTCACTGTCTGTAAGATTGCTTCTCCAGTGTGTATAGATATGTTCCTTGCCAGACAAAACCAATATGGTTGAGGCTGCAACATGACAAACACCTAGTGTGGCAGGGACTAAGAATTACCCAAGGTAGCCTAAAACTCTCCTCTATATCCCTTTGAAACAGACCAGCCCAACTCTCCCGCTTGGAGTCCTACAGCCCACTAATAACATCTTTTGAGTGGCATTGCAGACCGTAGGCTTCCTGTTATGTCTCTGAGGCATTCTTCACTTCAGGGGGGCTTTTATTTGTCTGTTCCTTTGAAGCTCACCGTCTGCTGCCTGTTCCCATCTCACTCTGCTCTCTCTGCCTGGCATATGTGAAGCCTGAACACTTTCTCTCACTGCCTGCTTACTGCACACTAAAAAGAAATCAAGCCAGGCAATAGTTATGATTAGCAGCCTCATGCAAAGACAAAGCACTAGTCTGTAATTTGTTGCCCAGCTTGCCTGTACCAACACAATGACTAAGCCCTGCCCTTACAGTTCTCTTCTTTTGTGTGTACATGTTGCCTTTTAATGCTTTTCTTTCTTAGATTGCTCCAGCAGTTCACCGTTATATTCCTTCCCCCAGGACAGATGGAGATTAACAAAGCAATAAAGGGGAATACAGGCAACATTAGTTCAGCTCCGTTAATGAAAAAGCGTCTCTGTATTTAATTGGATATGTCCACATGGAAGAGGGCTGACAGGAGAGGAAAGGGGAAAAGAGATCAGGATGAGAGAAGGGGGGGGGGTCT
>NDXB01003299.1:0-10790 GCA_002631895.1 Agapornis roseicollis | reverse complement strand
CCTTAGCTAGCCCCCCCCCCCCCTTACTAGAAGGAGAAACCCAGGCATTTTAAAACATGATTCATCTCTCATCTTTTAGCTGACTACTTTAGCAGGAGAGGAATTACCCTCTGGAAGTGCCTGTTGATTGTAAAGGGAGTTCAAGGTGACTGTGACAGATGGCTCCATTTGTCTGACAAATCCCCCTTAAACTGCCTCATTACAGGTATAGGAAGAGCCCAGCACAACAGGGCCCCAGTCAGAGCTAAATGTTACTGTAATATCTATAATAATAAAGAGAAGCTGCTGCTGGGTGCAAGCTGTGTATTTGGCTTCCCTGTGCAGTAGACTGATATCTCAATGTTGTGGCTGGTGCAGTGTGATGTGCACACAAAATACAGGCATTGCTTAGAGCCTTTATTGGACAAGTTCATTAGGGCTTTGCAGGACTTCTATGCGGCAGGTGGACACCTTCTCTCTCTAAAGGTTTTTGTCCATAACAGACAACATGTTTCTGGGCACAAGGATCTTACCCATGGGATAGGGTGCACTACTCACTGCTGCTGAGGAGCCAAGTTTGCTGGAAGTAGGCGATGTTTTTCGTCTTGATTTTGAATGATGCTCTCTCCCTGGATGTGTTCAAAGCCAGGTTGGATGGGGCTTTAAGCAACCTGGTCTAGTGGAAGATGTCCCTACCCATGGCAGGGGGATTGGAAGTAGATGACCTGTAAGGTCCTTTCCAACACAAAGCATTCCGTGATTCTATGATTAAAGGACTTCTTAATGGCTGTATTCTAAGTCTTTGCATTGCCTCAATTGGGTGCATCTATCTGTGAGGCCTCATCTGTGGGACATGCATGTAAAGAGCAGCCCTGAGCAAACCATGTGTGCCTAGGCTGTTGCAAAACCAGGTATTGCCAGCTACCACCATGTGAGCACAACTTCCTCTGCAGGAGGTGAAAACATAGTTGTTTGTCAGCTCCTTCTTTCCCATGTGAACTTGCTCCATGAACTGAGCCCAAACCCCTCTTTCCTGTTTGCATACGCCTTTGAAAGTCCTCCCTGAACTACTGTTTATTTACAAGCAGCTGTGCTGTTTGACTGCAGCACTGCCATTAAGTCTCTGTTCTGGGATTCACTCCATTGCTTGGATTAAACCATTCTTCTACTCCATTGTTCTCTGTGCCAAATTATCCCGCTTTAGCTCTCCCTTTACTCACCCATCATGATTCTTTCACTTGAGCTCAGACACACACACTTGGGCTGCTGAAAGTTGGTCTGGACTTTACTGAATGAATCTTTCTGAACCTCTTATCACCACTCTCAACACACTGCTTATGAATATGCATATCCTTAGTGACTGCTCACGAACTATAAAGGAAGACTACAGTGCCAGTCAGCAGCTGGTGCCAAGTATCATTCCATCCTTCATCTATAAATACACCCAGAGATGGGCTGTATCAGAACAACCCTCACTCACATATTAGGATATATCTGATTTTCCAGTCTTAAAGAGGGATTTCACTTATCATCACCAGCAACATTTTAGTCTCTATATCACTCCCTTTACAAAAGCAGTGAATAGGAAGGTGCCTGTTGCATCCTCTGCATCACAGCAATAATAGCCCCAAATGTAAAGAGTGCAGCAAGAGATGAGGCAGATGTCTGCAATGAAAGGAACTGAAATTGTAAGCATTGGGCTGCAGTACTGCCAGGCTTTGTCAGCCATCAATGAGTCTGCTCTCCCCCTACACTCACAAATTATAAGATCTGAAAATAAATTAAATTAAAACAATATTGACTCTAACTTTCACGTGTTCATTTTACAATCATCCTCCTGTCAGGCAGCTGTAGAGAGCGATAAGGTCCCCCCTTAGCATCTCTTCTCCAGACTAAACCCTTCCAGTTCCCTCAGCCATTCTTCATGAGACATGTGCTCCAGAACCTTCATCAACTTCATTGCCCTTCTCTGGCCCCACATCAGAACCTCTATATCTCTTGTAGTGAGAGGCCTATCTAAATGCCTTCTCTCTTTTCAGTAACTGAAGCAGTGAACAGATAAGTGTTGATGAGAAAATGAACATGAGCTGGCAGTGTGCCCTCGCAGCCCAGAAAGCAACCATATCCTGGGCTGCATCCAAAGGAGCGTGCCCAGCAGGTCCAAGGAGGTGATCCTGCCCCTCTGCTCTGCTCTGGTGAGACCTCACCTGGAGCATTGGGTGCAGTTCTGGTGTCCTCAACATCAAAAGGACATGGAGCTGTTGGAACAAGTGCAGAGGAGCCCACGAGGACGAGCAGGGACTGGAGCATCTCCCATACAAAGACAGGCTGAGAAAGTTGGGGCTGTTCAGCCTGGGGAAGAGAATTTGCATGGAAACCTCATAGCAGCCTTTCAGTATCTGAAGGGGGCTTATGGGGATGCTTTGGTGGGACTCTTCATTAGGGAATGTAGTGATAGGAAAAGGGGTGATGGCTTGAAACTGAAACAGAGGAAGTTTAGATTGGATCTAAGGAAGAAGTTCTTTCCTGTTAGGATGCTGAGGCACTGGAATGGGTTACCCAAGGAAGCTGTGAATGCTCCATCCCTGTCAGTGTTCAAGGCCAGGTTGGATGAGGCCTTGGGTGACATGGTTTAGTGTGAGGTGTCCCTGCCCATGGCAGTTGGAACTGGATGATCTTAATGTTCTTTCCAATCCTAAATATTCTATGATTCTGTGATTTAGGTGTTTCATTGTCAGCCTGATCAGACAATCTACTGAAACACCTTCCTGTGAAAAAAATATGTGAGAAGTATTTTGACTTCAGTAAACCTTTCGGTTCAAGAAACCTTTTGGATAAACACAGTTTTGACAGCTGCAAAAAGAGATCAGGAGAGCACTGGCAGAAGTGAATCCTCTGCTCTGCACCATACAATCAGTGGGGAGCAGTAAGGATCAGACTCAGTTTGCCACGGGGTGCCTGCCTGTACCTACTGAGTAGGGATTCAAGGTCTGACCTCTCTCTTTAGCAGATTCATTCTTCCATCTCAAACTTTACATACAGTAGTAGGCTCTTGCACATCCATAAGCCATTTGCAGTAAGTGATGATAGTATGGTTTTAAATAAAAAGTACATTAAATTCTGGTGAAGAACATGATATCAGCATATATGGATAGCAAAGCTGTGTATCTTGAAGCAGATAGATAGAACAGCTAAGGTCAGACCTAATCTTGTTGCACTGCTTTAGCTTGGTGCTCATTTCAGGTCTGATCATAGGCAATTATATGATACCATTAACCCACAAGTGATTTACGTCCCTTTACAAATGACTGATCCAAAACCTTTGGCAATAGACAGGAGCTGGAAATAACTCACAGTAATGAGTGAAGAGGTAATTTCATGCCTAGTTTGACAGCAGGTCATCAGGTGCTCCATGGTTGGTCGCTTTGCCATGGTCTAATAGCTCAAATTTGACTGAGCCCAGGTACCCAACTCTATTTGTGCTCTGAGTCACTTAGGTGTGTTTTTACTATGTAATAGTTTAAATCATCATCAAGGTGCTGAAGTTGAGGGGAACTTTACAAAACCACTCTGCTAATAGATGAAAACTCAGTAATAGCACTGGATGACGCACCCCTAATACTGATTTTAATGACTGAGACAAAGGATCTCCCCATTCCAAAGGTTTAAGTCCTTCAGTCCAATAAGCTGCTTTTTGAGTTAAGGATCAAGGTGTGCTGTGGTCGCAGGTGGTTAAAAATACTCCTGGCTCCCAATATCCAGTGGAGAGGTGCTTTTCTCTACAAGGAATTGCTCTTTTAGGGCTAATTGCAAGTAGTTAGTTTGATTTTTCTCTTTGTCTAACTTCTTTGACGTTAACTGCAGGGATCAAACCAGGTCTTGTAAAGTTTGTATGAACTGAGATTCAGCTGGTTGTTGTACTCCAGCCTCTACTGCACCAGCCAAGCTGGCACCTAGTAAAGCAGACAATAGATTTACCCTTTCTGGGATGTAGTTTTGCATCCTTTTGCAGGGCACTTATTTGTTCTGTTACACTTGTTTATATGCCAATAATATGCCTATTCTAGCCCTGGCAGACAGGGGTGAGCATTATGTTTCTCTAAAAGACCATACAAGGCACCTCTGCCCTGAGAGGCAGCTTCACTGCTATTCATCTCTGAATGGGGCAATCAGGGAGGCAGCATGTTTTGTTTCAACAAAATACACTCTTTATGTCCCTGAGAGGTACACAAGTAATACCTCACACTTTACAGTGCTTTTCACTGCAAGGGATCTTGTCCCTGACACCAATATAACGCCAGGGTCTCACTGGAGAAAACTCCAGTGTCGGTCCGTGTTTCCATAGAGATCCCAAGAGTGAAATTAGGAGGCAAATGAGGTCAAAGTACCGTAATGGATCAGTTGGTTTACTACAAAAAGACAGTGATTATAAAAAGGGGAAATCATTGTAAAACACTGGATATTATTGTAAAAAAAAAAGAGATAGCGATAGGACAGATTGGGAAAAGAATAGAAATGAAGCAAGAATTTGGGGTGCAGAGACAGAGATAGCCACCACCATGGATCCAGTGGTGTCCCTGGGGTCTGTTGCTTTGTTAGATGTGATGGGAGGCCTCCAGGATCAGTAGTTGGTGTCCCCAAGAGTCCCTAGTAGTCATCGGAGGTGGGTGTCCTTGTGGAGAGTGTCCTCACGGAGGTGTCCTACTGGAGTTGTCCTCATGGCAATGTCTCCCTTGATGATTACCTTTTCTCCCTTCTACAACGAGTTGAGGGGAGTATCTCTGTTCTTAATGTCACATACTACATGTTCTTGATGGACCAGTTTCCCTGGTCTTGAAGGCAGCTCTTCCACTGCACATATTTGCAGTGATTCTTGGGATAACGGGTAGCAATGCCTCACATCAGTCCTGGAGATAGTGGATGGAAGAGTCTTATCACAGCTCCTCCCACCCATCTCTGAGACAATGGTCAGATTGGTTGGATCCCAATTGGAATGGTCACATTTCAGCTCCTCACACCCAATCTTTGAGAGGATGGACAGTGGAGTCTGATTTCAGATCAGTCTCTCACAGCATTATTGCAGGGTGTTTCTCTTGGTGTCCTTTTATAGATCCCTTCTCACTAAAATTCACCTTCAAGAATGCATTTCTGATGCCATCAGGTCAGTCTGGTCCAGAGCTATTTAATTTTGCACTTCCTATTAAACAGAGACAAGACTTTCAGACAATGCTGTTTGTTATCATTTCAGTGCTTCAGAATCACCCTTGATGTCCTTGTCCTTTGCACCTGAAGATCTGACCTATGTTTCATTTAATGTCTAGCAAAGATTTGCCCAGCTTCATATGAGGGTCCAGCAGATGAAGGTCTGCTTGGTCCCACCAAACATCCCAGCCTTGCCTCACTGTGCTTTGTTGTTCTATCCCTGATCACCCTGACAGATATATTTACACTCTGTGCTACAGTCCTATGTCTGAGGTCAGTATTTCATCCCTTCACCTTAGAGCCTGTCTGGGTTATCTATTGTCCTTTTTAATCTTCCAGAGGTTTCAGGTTATTTGGTGTTCATTTTATCTTACTTTCATGTTAACAGCTGAGTCTTGCCAGTCAGATCTTCATCCAGTCCCTAATCAAAGAACTCCGTAGTGGTATTTCGCTGTTTGAATGGGAATATGAATATGAAGAATAGGAGAATATGAACAAATTTCCCTCTGTCTTTTTCTAGGAGGAAGCTAGAGATCAATACATCATTTAGCACCATTTTGGTATTCTACATAGACTGGCACAGCATGATGCTAAGGACTTACAAGTCTGTGTATTCCTGGAACAACAACAAAAACACTTCTAGAGCTGAAAATCTACATCTTATTTCTATCCTGAGCAACACAACCCCATTGTGATTCACTTCTTAGAGGCTAATACCTTCTGGGTAGGAGTTGTAGTGGTCATGAGCAGACTTCACTGAGTTCATCTATGGGTAACAATGCCCTTATGTTCACTGTGTAAGGTTCTGTGTCTCTTGGTCCCTGAAGAGTCATCACAGAGGCACACAAAGCCCAGTGCTGCAAGTGAAAAGCACTTTTTCTGCATGTTCTTATGCACTGAAAGCCTCTCCTGAGGAAGCCCACTCCTCAGCTCATAACATTCACCTTACAGGGCAGATGCCTGTTACTAACACAAGGACCCAATGCACAGGGTTAAAACAAGCCTGACCATGAGGTCTGCAAGGTGCATCCGCTCCTCCAGGTACCACCGATGCCAGTCATCCCAGATCCTATCCCATATGCTAATCTTTGCTCCGTGGCCAGCCTGGGGGAGTATGAGTTGGAATAAGGGTTATCATCATGTCTCCTTCACCTTTATCACCCACTGGATGGGCTTTAGGGAGACTTTGACCTTTGTTCCTGAATGATGTCTTTCCTGGAACAGGTCAGACAGGGTAACATGGACAGTTTTGTCAGCTCCCCCACCCTGAATCTGACCATCTTTAAAAGGTTTACATACAAGTTATAGACATAAGGTAACACCATCAGGACAGTGGGAAGTTTTCTGCTTTCTGGGATCACCAAGCTTGAACCAGAAGGAGCAGGGATAGATGTTTCCCTCTTCCAGTTACCTCCTGCTTGCTCACCCCTATACTTTTCAAAAGGGACATGATCCCTGCTGGGCCCTTGGCTCTGCTGCTAACATCACCCTCTCCTCCTTTACCCAAAGCTCTGTTTGTGGTTCATTTGCAGCTACAGTCCTCATCCACCCTCTACAACCTCTGACCCTCATTAGCCCAAGCATGCACGTCAGAACATTTCTTTGGGCTTCATCTTTTCTCCCAGCCTGCATCTTCAAAACAAAAGAGATAGTGAAGAGAAAAAGGCTTTTCAAATGAGGATTGCTCAGTATGTGGGCCGAGGTCTGTTACTTTAAGCATTCAACATAAGTTTACTGCTTAATGAGGTGCCTAATAAAGAGTAAGTTCATTTTTAACTGTTTGAGTCTCTTTGATTTTCTTTCTGGAACTTAAATGCAGCAATGGATGTATGAAATGCAGTGGGAAAGGGCATTTTTCTTTATTCTAAGCAGAATTTTTGTTAGAATAAATAATACAGATTCCTTCTGCCATCCTTGCAGAGAAACCAACTCCTTTGTCCTAAGTTGGGCCCTCATAACATATTGAACTGCTCTCTCTTAGTACATCCCCCTTACCAGTGATAACAGAAAGACCACGGATGATTTCTGTAGGTGAAACTGAATTTGTAGGTTAAGGAAATGGTTTATGGTAGCTAATAGAAAATCACACTCACTGGATTCCACAGATACGAATGTTTAACCGTGGGCTATCATTAAAATAAAAAACCCCATGAGACTGCATATATATTCCTGTTGGTAACACTGCATTTATAAATAGGCAATACCATCATATGCAAGAAGTGTATTTTCTAGGCTTTTATACCCTAAAGCTATCTATCTGTAGCTCCTAAGGAAACTTCCTCTAGCAGGCTGTTGTCTCAGGACAGCATTTCATTCTCCAGTGTATGTGTTGCAGCCTCTGAAGAAGGCAGATCACAGCTTCAGCCTATCATAACAGCTCTTTTGGTCCTATATTTTTGACTTTCCCAAGAACAATAACATGAGTCCTTGGCCAGGTCTTCTTGTTTTACACCCAGACAAATGTTCTCCCTTCCTCTTCACCCACAAATGATGCAGCTTGTGAAGCATCCCCCAGCCCTGGCTTGCTTCCCCAGTATCTACAGCCCCTTCCTATCTTTACAGGAATCATAGAATCATAGAATGGTTTGGGTTGGAAAGGACCTTAAGATCATCCAGTTTCGACCCCCTGCCATGGGCAGGGACAATCCCACAAAGCATCTCTCCTTTCTGGTTATGAAAAAGCTGCTACTGGCTCTTTGCCCTTGAAAAACAATTCAAGCCCAGAGAGGTCCTTTGGAACCCAAACGAAAGCATTACTCTTGCATAAGCATTTCTAAAGGCAAATTCAGATACATCTCAGATCTCTCTGCTGGCAAAAGGAGTCAGATCTTACCTCCCCCTTCTATACATTGCAAAGCCCTGGCCATTTCTTATATCTCTTCAATGGGGGAAAATGAGAGCTGGGAAGAGGGAATGGGGGGAAGATTTTTGATGGGGGTTAGAATTCCCCCATTACAGTTTCATTTATGGACTGGCAATGCTTTCTTACTTGCAAGAAGATATGCAACTGGGAACAATGGGTCTCTTGGAGGACAAAGACAGGTCCCACCTTTTCCCACCCTAAGTCTGCCCTTGCTGCATCTTTCTTTGCCTTCCCAGTTCCTCCATTCTTTGCTTGGGGTTGCACTTGGTCTTTCTGTGGTGGCATTGATGGAAAGCAGGAATAAGCTGCATGTTTGCCCGTAGCTTTTCCTTCAAAGAGGACAAAACTGTTTAGTTTCAGCTCAGCACTGATGTCTAGATTTGACTTTATTTCATGGTTCATGTCTACAGCTTCGCCCTGTTGGAGGGTTGGAGTCTCTATACCGTACTTTATACTTTCATTTATGTGTCTCAACAATAAGATGTTTATTCTCTGTATGTGAAGAATCACATAGAACAAAGACATGAGATCTTGGAACAAGATCTCTTGACCCTAACAATTCTATTATTCTATGATTCTATGATTATAAGAGTATATGATTATATATATGATTATATATATGATTATATATATGATTATAAGATTAAAAGATTCTTAGAGAATGGATAAAATGAGAATATTCATCTCTGTGGGCCTCAGAGCATTTGTGGAGGATCAGTTTCCTTTTCCCTCCCTTCCTCCCTCCTTCTCTGAAGTGATGACCTTATTTATCCTCATTTAACTTGAGAGGAAACTGAGGCACTGATTTGTTAAAGAACAAGATAAAAGATAACTGATATGTGCCTAAAAAGCCAAGTAAGCTGTATTTAAACATCTATATTCAAAACCCTTTTTAAAAACATCCTTGCTTGACTTGGCTACAAGCTTGAAATGTCTTGGTACTTAGGTTCTGGTGCCTACAGTCCATTACTCACCTAATCCCAAGCTAATGAGAACTGAAACCATTAGCCATATTAGATAGGACCCAGATGAAATGGTCTTGTAGTGCCAAGTTTGTGTGTCGTGAGGCATTTGAGCCTTCTGAGGGGTAGCACTGAGGAACAGCAGTGACTGTACAGTCATATCTCATGTGATATGACAAAACCCAAGGTGTTTGTTTTCACAGAAGTTGAACTTCCTGGTGGGACTAAAAAGAAATCTCCTCCAGGATCATTTCTAGAGGAAGGGAGTTCAAATCAACAAACTTTAGTCTCAAATTGGAATGCTTTTTTTTTTCATTTATCTTAGTCACAAAGGACAAAATGAAAGGAAAATGTCACTTCTGAGCGAAAGGCTTCTTTTTCCTCTTGTGGCATTAAAAATAATGACCTGATTCTGCCTTATACACACAACAACTGAAACGCCTTTGTCAAAGCCCCTGCCTAATGAAAAAGGCAGGTTTCAAACGAGCTAGAGACAAAATGTTATGGGCTCATCTGTTTTGGGACAGAGAGACCCATGACCTGCTGCCAAGTAAGAAGTCTTGGGGAGAGGTTTTTATCTCACTTCCCCAGGGTTTATTGGGGTTTCTGATACATACCAGTCTGCTAGCATCTCTTCCCTTTCTCCTTTACCCACATATTTTCAGTGGCCACTGCATAGGGACCTCCACACAAAAGAGGGTGGCAAATAGGTGATTGTTACCTGAAGGAATTAGTTGTTATTATGCTGTAAACAAGGAACCAGAAGGAGTTAGGAGATGGCTCAGTCATACAGCAAAGGTGGGTAATGTGGGACCTTGGGCCTCAGGTGATGTGACTGTCCATGACCTGAGATCTTCTCCATGAAATAGTGTGTGCTGGCTGGTTTCAGGTGTGTCAAAAGAGGAGTCACTAATGACTGATAAACCAGTTACATCAACAAACACCAACCTGAAAACATTCTCCAACTCCCACCAGCTTTTCTTAGTGTATATAAATCTATACTTCTTCTAAGTATAGATTTACCAAAAGGCTACTGTTTGTTTGTCCAAAACATGGAGGTATATGCATATACAGGTAAAATCACAAAAAGGAAATATTTCTATAACATGTATTTAGGATGCAAGGTGAGAAGGACATTGCACAAGGGAGAGTGTTCCAAAACAGTGCTACAAGAAGGAGCATCTCTTGGGCAAGTAACAGGGATTAATCCTTTCTATTGTTTCTCTATCCATTTTCAGATAATAATTTAGCTTGTCTTGGGCTGCCTTCACAAATCAAAGCTCTCATTAAATTATATTGCCATTGACATGAATGCCATCTAACTGCCATCTCATTGATACCCTAAGTGTGTGGAAAGGGATGGGACACAAACACTGTGCGAGTTTCCTCAGAACATGAACCCCAACTGCAGCAAAGGAGGTAAGACATGAGGGGAAACACCTTGCAACAGTCAATCACTGCATAGGTGGGGAAGGAGATGAGCTTCCATGAATGGAGCATTTCAGGGACTCATGCTGGAGTGGGAAGAGATGACCATCTCTGAAGTACACGACTGACCCTTCAAGATTTGGTTTGGTTTCCAAACACAAGACAGGCTTTGCAGTGAAATCAGGATTTGTCTTATGAGAAACTGACTTATTTTACTGTTAAGTATGTTAGGCTTAAGTATGGTGGTCATTTGTTGTTATTTACCTTCACCTATGCATTTGCTTCTTTGTGAGTGTCTTGGTTTAAACCCAGCCAGGCAGCACGTTCACTCACTCAACCCCCCCCCCCCCCCCCCC
>NDXB01003298.1:181938-193678 GCA_002631895.1 Agapornis roseicollis | reverse complement strand
CAGGATATAAAAATAAAAAAGCGGTTTTAAAAAAAAGAGTTTATTTTTAATTTTTATTTTTTTTTTTTTTTTTTTTTTTTTTTTTTTTTTTTTTTTTTTTTTTAATTTCCCAGTGAGACTCCTGCATTACTTCCAGAAAGGAGAGTTAAATGCTGAGGAAGATAGGGAACAGAACGTGAACAGTGTTCCAGAGTTAGAGGAAAAAACACCTCAAAGTGTGGTGGTGTGGTGATTCGGTATTGTTGTCTTTGCTTTGGGTTGGGGCTGGTTTTGGAGAGGATTAGCTTCAACTGGCCTATAGGAATGATTTTTAAAATGCAGGTGGCTTGCTGATAGGTCAGAAATGGTCTTTACTTGCGAGGCAGTAAGAAAGTTTTCTTCTAATGTTTTGTAAATAAAAGATAAGGCACAGTTAATTATTAAGGCAGTTTATTGCTCTCAGTGTGGTCAGAGAGAAGGTGTATTTTTAGACTTTAGTTCTAACGAAAGCTTTAGGCTTTTTTTCACCATTTGTTTTCACTGGTTGAAAGAATCAACCATCCTCACAAGCACCATCAGGGAGGTGTTGGATCTTACAAAATTCGCTGCGGCTACTAATCTAAACGTTTTTACTGTGGGGTTCTAGCAGCAAATCACAAGTTTATGCTGAGGTTATTTAGCTATTTGGTAGGATGCAGAGAGACCCGATGGATTTTTTGTTTTCTTTCACGTTTCTAGGCTTATGTAGTTACAGATGTCATAGCATACATGCTATACATAGCAGTCACAGCTATAGAAAGATAACCTTTGCTTACTAGGAACATGCTCATACATTACTTGAGCTGCTTAGGTATTACAAAGCATCATCCTTTATTGCTAGTATAGAGGTGTAATGGAAACTACTTTAGCAAGATGCAAACAAATTGCATTGTCCCGTCATTGTCAGTAGCCTTTCTTGCAAAATTGTAGGTGCTGTAGTTACCTTGTATGGATTATTGTGCAAATCGGTAACATGAGGCAAGCAGCACACAGAGAGAGAACTACAAATTGTTGTAGAAAAATGGCTTTAGATAAAATCATGTTATTCAGAGATGCATTCTCTAGGCTTATTAACCTGGACATCTTCAATTTGATGTATAAAAAGCAAAGCCTTTTCTTGTTAAATATGTGCTAAGGTCATCTTTTCGGTATATTTGTCAGTTTCATGTCTTCTTGTTCTTGACCATCTATAGTTATTGATTTTGGCTTTAAGCATTCAGAGCCTGGGTTCTGCAGTCACCTGCTATCTTGGATTTTGCAGAAGTGGCCTGCCTCTTAGATTACCCATTGCAGTGTATTAATTACAGTAGCTAAGGTAACCTAACCACAGACAGCCTTTCTTCTAAGGATCACTGGAATGGGTTGCCCAAGGAAGTTGTGAGTGCTCCATCCCTGGCAGTGTTCAAGGCCAGGTTGGATGAAGCCTTGCATGGTTTAGTTTANCCTAACCACAGACAGCCTTTCTTCTAAGGATCACTGGAATGGGTTGCCCAAGGAAGTTGTGAGTGCTCCATCCCTGGCAGTGTTCAAGGCCAGGTTGGATGAAGCCTTGCATGGCATGGTTTAGTGTCTCTGCTTATGGCAGGGGGGTTGGAACTAGATGATCTTAAGGTCCTTTCCAACCCTAGCTATTCTGTGATCTCATTCAGAATCTTTAGATTCATCATCTGTAAACAGCAAAACATAATCCAATCAGTTCCTTTTTTTTGTCATCTTGAGTGGAAACAGATATCATAGGTGACCTTTCTAAGAGAAAAAATCTTTCCCTGACATCTCGCCAGCTTGTGAACATATCATCTGATGCAATAGCACATCAACAGATTGCCTGTATGCTTTAATTTTGAAATATCAGATGCCTTTAAGTGATGAGCACAGATATTTCAAGGGAATATTTGGTGATGTGCATGTTATCATCCTATACTCCATTGCCACATACATGTAAATCAGAATGTGATAGTAATAGTTTTTTCCCCTTGTGGTTGTACTTTTTGGAGTCCCATTTTGAGCTGTAACCTGATACTAAGTTCACATATTAATCATGAGGCAAAGATTATTTACAATGACTGCTATGCAGCATAATTTTGTGCTCATAAAACAGTTCCTTCACAAGGTGCAGCATTAGCTGATAACTAAATAAAGATACTGGTCTCTTAAAGCTTGGGGCATTAGAGCTGGTCTTTGACCTATAATTCCCTGGGTTTGATTCCATTGTGTTTTCTTCCTAAAAATCACATGTGCTTTAAACATCTCGTAATTTTAAACTTTAAAAGTGAGAGAGAATGCATATTTGAGCTCATACGTAGGCTGATGCTTGTTACAGCCAACCCAGGCATACTTGTCCCTACCTCTAGAGGATGTGGGGGAGGTGGGGTGTGGAGAATCCTGAGGGATGAGCCAGCAGAGATTGTGAAAACTGATAGCCACAGCCACCTGTTTGAAAGAACTATGAAAAATCTGGCCTCAACAAGGTATATTGTGTTTCCTGTATGGGGAGTTTGTCAGGGATGCACTTCAGTAACTCACTTAGGGAAGTTTTAGATGTATTTTCAACGCATTAATACTGAACTGTTCTCATAGTACAAAACATGCTTTCTAGTTGACAGACACATTTCATATTCTCTGATTGTGCTCCATTTGATGAGTGTGTAATTCAGCAAAAATAAAGGAGAGGTGTATTTTTTTAAAAACATCTGTTTAAACCCAACCAACCACGCAGCTTGTTCACTCACTCAACCCCCCTTCTTGCCCTCCCCTGCTTCCAGAGAGATGGGGGGAGAATCAAAAGAATGCAACTTCTACAGGTTGAGATAAGAACAGTTCAGTAACTAAGGTATAACACAAATCACTGCTGCTACCACCAATAATAATAATGATAAAGGAAAAGAATACAGCATCCCATCAACCACAACACATCACAACACCCCACCAACCGAGTGCTGACTGACCACCTCTTCCAACCACCCCGAGAGAGCTAGGCCTTTGGGATCCCCCCAGCTACATCCTGGGCATGACGTGCTATGGTAATGGAATACCTCTTTGGTCAGTTTGGTCCTGTCAGTACAATCCTGTCCCTCCTTCCTCCCAGCTTCCCCTCCTCCCTGGCAGAGCATGAGGCTTTTGGAAAGCTCTAGCATTGTCCCCACTGGCAAAAGGGAGGGAGGCAGATTACACATCTAGATGCAAGACCAAGGAGAAGAGCCAGTAATGAATCATAGAATAGTTAGAGTTGGAAAGGACCTTAAGATCATCCAGTTCCAACCCCCCTGCCATAAGCAGGGACACCTCACACTAAACCATGCCACCCAAAGCTTCATCCAACCTGGCCTTGAACACCGCCAGGGATGGAGCACTCACAACCTCCCTGGACCCATTCCAGTCCCTCACCACCGTAACAGGAAAGAATTTCTTCCTTATATCCAATCTAAACCTCTCCAGTTTAAGTTTGAACCCGTTACCCCTTGTCTTGTCACTACAGTCCCTAATGAAGAGTCCCTCCCCAGCATCCTTGTAGCCCCCTTCAGATACTGGAAGGCTGCGATGAGGTCTCCACGCAGCCTTCTCTTCCCCAGGCTGAGTAGCCCCAACTTTCCCACCCTGTCTTCATATGAGAGATGCTGTAGTCCCCTGAGCATCCTCATGGCCTCTGGACTTGTTCCAACAGCTCCATGTCCTTTTTATGTTGAGGACACCAGAACTGCACACAATGCTCCAAGTGAAGTCTCATGAGAGCAGAGTAGAAGGGCAGGATCACCTCCTTCGAGCTGCTGGTCACGCTGCTTTGGATGCAGCCCAGGATACCGTTGGCTTTCTGGGCTGCAAGCTTGTACACCAGTAAATATATGCCTTTGAAGAAAGAGGCTTAGTTCCCATTCTTTCTTGCTTTGCCTGATTGCCAAACCAGAATCTTTAGAAATTGAAGCCATAAGAAAATCATATGTCAGATGAGAACAGACCCATAAGCAAACCCAAAAAGTAATAATAGAGCTGTTTCTGCCTGAACTTGACAAGTGAGGCATATCGTAGTTGTCCATATATATGATACATTAGGAAGTTCTGCAAGAAATTAACTGGATGAGTTTTCTAGAAATGAGAATAGGAAAATAAAATAGTTTCTAGGTTGTACTTTACAAATACCAGTTGCATATTTAGCTATCCTCCTCTTTTGTAATTTCCACACAAACATGTTCCTTACTTAACTATATAAATAACAAGATTTCCTTAGTACTTGTTATTAAAAAGAATTTGAAGGCTTCAGGAATAGTAGCATGTTTGCCTTCAAATTATCTTAAGGTGCTAATGTTGAACAAGGTATGTTTCCAGTTGCAACAGAAAAAAGATTTACCTTAGCTCACCCCCAGAAAAAGCTAGTGTTGAATGGAATAAGCTAGTGAAGTGTATTCTCTGGATATAGTATGTTTCACAATGTCACATGCATCTTTGTATTTAAGACTATTTGAGAATCATTTCAGCAAATGAGTGGTAGTGGTCATACCTACTGGTCACAGTAGAATTTGGTTTAGGGAGTATTTAAATCTTTCTCTAGAGGTGAATACATAAAAATTAGTTGTGCTCACTTTTTCATCATCGTTTAACTTATTTAATGCTTGTACTGTAAGTTTCACTCTTAAGTTACTTCCTGATTTTAGTACCTTCCCATTTTATCTGTATACCAGTTCTTCTTTTGTAAACTGTTATACCATTCTTTAAACTTTCCCTTAAGAGAGAAGATTGTCAGCCTTTTCTAATGAGGTTTTTGGCAACCTATTTATGCTTGGTTTTTAATGCCTTTTTAAAGTTAAGTGGAATTGTGCTGAGGTAGAATCTGTTAGGCAAAGAAAGAAGCAAGCACTGAAGGTTTTAGAAAATTAAAATAGCAGCACCTCCTTAACTGTCAGCACGAAGTATCTTAATTGTAGTTATTGTTCTAAGGTATAACTGAGAGAAACTTTATGTGTCCATGAGATTTCTGACTGGTTAGGTGGGTTGTGTTGTTAATGTAGTTTTGATTAGTACTGGCAGGCTCCTGATGCTCAAGAGTTTTTAGGTCACATAGTCTGAGAAAAATGGGCATTTAGCCCAAGATTTAAAAAGCATAGGGGGTAGGAGAGATAACTATTTGTAAACCCAAATATTACTGTACTTCTGTGCACATTGCTGCCTTTAGCAGAAGTGCTTGCTCACTATATGTAAATGATGTCAGACTTTTAGATACCCATGTTGGAGCACACAGCTTTGAGCCAGGAGCTTGGTGGGGTGGATTCCGGTTGTGTCCAGTCTGGAAAGCATTTGAGGAAAAGTCTTCAGAGTTCAGTTTTTACCTCAGTGTAAGACAAGTACCTGGAAATAAGTTCCTGAAGTTTCAACTAGTCTTATAACGCAATTCTTGGGGTGAATGTTAAATGGGATTAGGGAGATGTGTGTATTTGGTCCTCCTTTTGAGTCCCGCTGGAGTCCTGTAACTGATTCCGGTATCTACAGTTCAAGGTCACTGCAAAAACATGAGAGCTTGGTTAAGGTGAATTATGATTTGGCAGAAGGTTATAAAGAGGAAAACCAAGGAGGTTTTGGTAAGGAGTTTAAGGAGTGACTTCTCAGACCAGAAGTATGTATATGGAGACTAGAAATCTTAATAGTGAAGCCTGTTCAGTCTAGCAAAGGTATCAAGAATCCAGCTAGTGAAGTGTGAAACTAGAAAGTATCTGTTTTTATATAAGGATATATAATTTTAACAGCAACAATACTTAGTTATTGGAATGGCTTGCACAAAATGATTAGGTTTCACAGCTGCTTTCTAAAGGTTGAGTCGTATGTATGTTTTAAATGAAGATCAGGTTAAGTGTCTCGTTATGATTCCGTTAAGCCTCAGTCTCTATGAAATTGAAGACAAAATGTTTGAGACAGGAGTATGTGATCATTTAAATGTTTTGGGCAATATTTTGCCATTTACAATATTAATTATACATGAGAATATGAGCTATTGTTATGCATGTGTGGATGAAGCCAGTTCTGACAATTTTTTGAAGGTGTGGAAAGACTTCTGACCCACGTTTTGAGAGTGGTAGGTGTTGCAGATGGCTGCATTACTGTGTCAGCTTTTATTGGATTTATGTTTACATAAATATCTTTGAAGATCTAGTGTAATCAGCTTTTCTTAGTGATTTCAAATGAAATGCTTAGTGTACATTGAAGGATAATCGGGCAGCTAACTCTAGGCGAGAAGAGAGAAGGCATTTTCTGTAAGAAGATGCCTAGGAAATTAATTTTGTGCCTCATTTCCCTGTGCATTCTTTGCATATTGTTACAATATTCATTACTAAGTAGTTTACGTTTTGGGTTGTGACTCCCTGGCACTAGTTGGTAGCATACCTGAGTTGTAAGGTCAGAGACCAAGACACATGTCTTGTCTTTGTAAGGATGTTAATTAATGCATGTTTTCCATGTCTGTCATGTGGCCAGTTACTCTGAGCTGTTCAGTAAATTCATAGCTTTCCATGGAATTTACACACTAAGTGAATGTGAGCCTTCAGGTTTCCAACTAAAAAAGATAGTTTCCTGGTTTAAACTGTTCTTTTTAAACTTAACTTTTAGTATTCTCACCACTTAAACGTTTCATGCTAACAGTGTTGATAATCTTTTAATAAGGGTATAGGAAATACATACAGGAATAGATCAGGTAAGAGAAGCTGTATAGTACATGATTGAGTTTCATCGTCAGCCTGATACAATTATGACATTGTGGAATTCCTTTTAATGTCTTTAATAAAGTTGGCTTTAAGGGATGTGGCTGTGAATATCTGCTTGCTGTTCAGATGCCAAGCTGAATATTAGCTTCAATTCCTGCTTGGTTGTTCAAGTCATTCTGGGTTTTTTTGGCTTTTGTGTTTGTTTGTTGGGAGGTTGTGTGTGGGTCTGGGTTCTTTTGTTTCTTTGGTTGGTTGTTTTGTTTTGTTTTGTTTTTCTACTCTAGGATGAAACAGGTGCCTATTTAATAGACAGAGACCCAACCTACTTTGGGCCAGTACTGAACTATCTCAGACATGGGAAACTGGTTATTAACAAGGACCTAGCTGAGGAAGGTAAGATGTTACTAAATCTCTTAATTATTATTTTCACCATTTCTTAGTCACCAAAAGTAATTTACATGTGCATCTTAATCAGTGTAGCATTTCAGTCTGTTGCAAGCAAAGCTGATGGGTATCCTGCAGTTACAGTATATGGTAGTATTTGAGTGGTTTGAGTATGATTCCTGATTTCACAACCCCCATCACCAGTTAGAACATAAATACACAAACATGAGGGCAGATGCCTTTTAATCTATAATCTTGTCCCTTTCCTGTACGACTGTGTGAAATATTTGGGTTTAGTCCTCTTCAAGCACAAGAATACTGGCTGTGAAACATGTTTTAGAAGATGTAAAGTGAAGTAATAGTGAAATTCTGGGATGTTCAGATGTGTGGAATAAACTCTTGAGGAGTAAAATCTGCCACCAGATTCTCTCTCCCTGACCCAAATTCATACCAGTTTTGCCCTGATGGAGGATGACTTTTTTAGACCATAGTACTAAAACTGTATTGATAAGGTGTTGAAGAAATTGATCAAATAGAAATACAATCTAACAATAGTAGTAGGAAATAATGTGAAATGTAATTTCGAAGTGCACTGTTAAACACATAGTATGTGCGGAGAACGAGTAAGGCTTGAACATGTGAGTGGGAGCTGTCCTTAGTAGGTACCTTTAAGCTTTTGTTTCCGTGACAGAAAGAAATTTTTTCTGCAAACTGCATAGCTTTCCAGTAGGACAAATTGAATTTCTCTTTCATATTCCAGCCTGAGGCAGGGCCTGAGCCGTGCTGGGCCATCAGTCTGGTACCCATGGCATTTGTGCACCTTTTCTCTTGTTTGCTTCCTGCCTCTCATTCTGTATGTGGATTGGCATGTTTTCTCTGGGGTTTTTCTTAGGGCAGTTTTTTGGAATGAGCTCAATGTTGAGCTGCATGTACCTGAGGGCATCCAGACTTGTTACATTAGTCAGTTAACTTTTCATAGGGCAAAAGAAATCATTTCTATAGCTGTATAGAAGATAATTGTAGGAACTGATCGATAATTTTGGCCTGGAATCTTTGGATGCACTCTTTTCCAAAAACTGTTCTCATCCTAGGTGTACTGGAAGAGGCTGAATTCTACAATATCACATCACTAATAAAACTGGTAAAAGACAAAATAAGAGAAAGAGACAGCAAAATCTCACAGGTGAGGCTGTGTTCTGGGGTGGTTTTGTTCTGTGGCAAATAGTGGGTGTGTTCCATTTTTATTTTTTCCCTTAACTGCTCATTTCAAGATACTGAGTGGCTGCCTCTGACACTGGCTGAGCTGGAGCCAGTGCTACACGAAGATTAATATCCTTAATTGCCAGTATCTCCCATTCTGCTTCCACAGGGCACAGTGTCTGGTTCCAGTTCTTGTTTAAGACATGAAAACATTATAAAGAATTTTTCAAAATATTTTCTAAAGGGTTTCAGCTGAAGTGGCCCCAGTTATTCATTGCTCTGAATGGGAAACTTTCACAGGGAAATAATGACATTTTTAATATGGTCAGACCTTCCTTAAAGTTAGGTAGGCTTCTCCAGAACCTCAGCCTTCTTTTTGAATGATGAGGTTCACTACTACATGGAACGACACATAAGTCTTAAGATTATTTTGTTCTAACTGTTAAGTAGTACTTTTAGTCTCTGAAACATTCATGAGCATTGAGTATTCTGGAAAGTGATTCTGAACAGATGAGATTTCTTGAACAAAACACAACAACAACAAAAAATCCCCAAACAGACAAGGTGTTCAAGGTGGTGTTTTTTACTTAACCATTTCTAGAGAATAATGGCAACTTTAGACAACTCACAAGCATAGTGAATTCCATGCTGTACTGAGCATCTTATATTTCTTTTTGAAGGTGCCAGTCAAACATGTGTACAGGGTACTGCAGTGCCAGGAAGAGGAACTCACTCAAATGGTTTCCACAATGTCTGATGGCTGGAAATTTGAACAGGTAAAAAACCCATATGGGATGTAATTACAAAGTCTTCTGAAAATGCAGTTATGTGAGAGAGGAGTATAAAGTCAAATCTATGCATCTGTCTAAGTTCAGTCATTTTCAGAAATTGGATAAATATACACAGTTAAGTTAAAATTTCATATTTGTATTCTTATTTGTCAGAGAAAAAAAACCAAACCAACTAAACTAGCTTTCCAGGAGGTAAATTGTGCTGACTTTCTACAAAAACATCAACATCATGTTTAAAATGTTATTCTTCAGTACCTACACACGAGCACTTGAAGGGTGAATAAATCAAAATGAACTAATACAAGTTTATATGAATCAGATATGAGGAGCTCTGGGTAAAAGACAAGTTTGGGAGGTAAATGCTTGTCAGGCCTGAACAATGGTTCTTCAGATAAAGGACTGATACACATAAGAGGGTGAATTTAACCAGCATGGATGTGAAGCTGGATAGGTATGAACTATGTGAATGTTTTTGTTCTTTGCACTGCATAAAAGTAGCTTTGTGTGTACATTCAAGAATACATTGTAGAATTTCAGGAAGATCTTTCTCTTATCTTTGCTAATCTTTGTAAATAAGAAGCTGTGTGGCATCTTCATCCTTCACATTCCTAGCCTACGAGAATGTTTAAACCTTATTGGAACAATGAAGCTGTTAACTCTGGAGTGAGACAGAAATGCTCAGCCACCAGCATCTTTTCCAGTGTCTGATGCCCGCCTTAGAAGAGATTGGATACGCACAAGCCTTTTACCCTGTGCAATCTCACTGTAATAATGCACCAAAGCAACATTTTTTAGAAGTATGTTACACAAAGGTGAAAGAGAATATTTTGCTTATATTTGTTGAAATGTGCAAGGTGCTGGTGTTGTGGTGCACAGCCATGATAAATCTAAACCAGCAGTGAGAGCGTTTCTGATGCTTCAGTTCTCTGGCTCAAGTATTACCAGGTCTGTTTGGTCTGCCAGTAGCCAGAAGCTGGTTTAAGTTCCTGAAAAAAACTCTCACTTAATGCACATGATTTTTTTTTTTCCGCTCCAGTGCATTTACAGTGATTTTTGGGTTTTGTTTTTTGTTTTGTTGGTTTTTTGTTTTTTTTTTTTTTAATATATATTCTTTGGCGTGAGAAACCAGATTTCCTTATAGCAGAGATCCTTTACTTTTTAACAGTTTAAATGATACTATGGCATTTACCTGTCCTAAAGCCTTGTATTCTTTGGGGATATTGTATTTGGGAGTAATCCTGCTGTGACAGTGCAACTGCTAAAAGAACTATGATAGTCTCTTCTGGAGTTTAGAAGCTCTTTGAAAACTGGAAGCGTCCAGTGGTTTTCTTGAACATTATGTCCTTGTTTCATCCAGCTTTCTCCCTGCTTCCTCTCTCCTCCCCCATGTTGCACTCTCTTGGGCACTTAGGTTGAAGTAGATAAACATAACAACCATATAGTCTCATAATGTTCAGCTTCTTGTTACCTCAGATTAGGCCATTCTCTCCCTTGGTTGTATTGCAGACCTGCTTCTAGCAGAGTTCACTCCCTTGAAACATGATCAGAATATTCTGTATAATCTAAACAATTTTATTATTAAGATTTCAGAACATTGTAGCATTTCTGCAATTTTTTACTTTTTCTAAACCTGTGTTGCTCAGCAGCATGCTTCCTTCAGAAGCAGTCTTCGGGGTGGCACCTGCTGTGCTGTTTACATGTTACTGGTGGGAGAGAAATGAGCAGCTTTTTCAGAGGAGTAATATTCCTGTGGGTTGAGAATCCTTGTGCTCTGTCCCCTGTATAACATGTTTAAGTGGTTGGTTGCTTTTGATCAAAAATACTTCATTCCCCTTGACATGTCAAAGTTTTCTTGTAAAATGTGATGATTAAATAGGAGTGGAAGGTGTTAAACTTCTGGCACATTTATGGGGATGTATTGGTGCACTTTTTCCAAAGACTACCAGTGAAAGCGCTGCCAGGATGCTGCAATTATGTAGCAGTCCCATCCCCAAAACTACTGCCAATAGTTCTGCTGTCCCAGGTTGTGATACCAATGGGTTATTCTATAGATGGTTTTTAGTTTCAGTTGGTACTTCTTCAGGCAATCAGAAAAAAAACCCAATGTTTAGGCAATACTGCATAATGAGAAACTTAGGGCTGTACTAAACTGCTACACACAAAAGCTTCAGACAGCAGCGGTGTGTCAGTCATGTAAATTTTAATGATTAATGTAACCTGAGCCTGTCACCATAATGCTGTCTTAAATATGTTCACTGCCTAAGGAGGACAGTATTTAGCTGCTGCCTTCAAAATAGCAGGATAAAAATAAATTTACTGTTCATGAGCCTTCTCATCAGTAGTAATCCCTACTCAGAATAGCAGTTGTCTAGTTCTTCATACTTCATTTAAAACGCTAATCTTTCTCAAGTGCACTGTCAGGCTGTGCTTGAATTTAAATGGCCTATGAATTGCTGTGTATTATTAAGATAAAACTTTTTTTTCTGATATTAAGTTGAGAAATTCAGCTGATGTTTTGAACTTGTGAATTCTTGGATGTTTGGCAAATATCGACAGAGTTTTTGGTACTGATATTTGGGAGAACAAGACAGAAATTTTTTTTAACTCCAGTTGTTTACTTGGATCTTCTGTAAATTACCCCTTCTTTTTTTTTTTTTTTTTTTT
>NDXB01003298.1:166821-180331 GCA_002631895.1 Agapornis roseicollis | reverse complement strand
TTTTTTTTGTGGGGGGGGGGGTGTGAAGGTTTTTTTTTTTTATTTTTTTGTTTGTGGGTTGTTTTGTTTTGTTGTTGGTTCGGTTTGATTTGTTTGGGGAATTTTTCGGGGAAAATTGTATTGCTACCCAAATGAATCATAGCTTCACTCATTGGCTTTTTAGGGTGTCTCGGCCTTCCTGCTCCTCTCCACCTCAGGTCACTGACTTTTAGCTGTGTTACTTCCCAGGAAGTAGTTCAGGAGTTTGGGAAGGGTTTTTTGCTAGCCGGTAACACTGGAGGCAGTTTCCAGTTCTGTCCATAGCTGTGCTTCATTCTGAAGTGTCTTTTGTGAATTGATTTGGGAACATGGTGTTCTCTAGTATTTTCCATCAGTAACATACTTGAAGTGCTTCTTTCCCTTGCTGTATATATGGT
Organism: Agapornis roseicollis; assembly: GCA_002631895.1. Lineage (NCBI taxonomy): Eukaryota > Metazoa > Chordata > Aves > Psittaciformes > Psittacidae > Agapornis > Agapornis roseicollis. The sequence goes on along the minus strand of NDXB01003298.1, from coordinate 179,915 downwards.
TATTTAGTCTGAAAGATCAGTATAACATCATGAAAATAACATGACAGTAAAGTGTCTTTACATGAGCAGAACCTTATCTGAGAGTGTACATGGGCACTGAACCATGCAATTGCAAATTTTAAACCTGGACTGTTGACTAGCTGTATTCCAGAATCTAATTTCAAGTACCAAGCACTGTCTGTTTCTTGCTGTTGTAGAAGTAATATTTGGAATGCAGAATTAATGCATTGGGTTTGTAGACTTCCTGGAACTGACTAGGAAATATGGCCCACTGTTAAGGATACCTGGGTTACAGGCAGCATGATGTGATTTCCTGTATTCATGTCCTAGATAGGTCCAAGTTAATCTCAACATAATAAAATGGGAGATTTTAAATAAAAACAAACAACAAAAATTAGGAAGGGGATTAATTTTTCCTTCCTTCTAGATTTGAAGTCTAACAGTTGCATTAAAGGACCTGAAATAAGTAAATATGTTTGCCATCCTGGTCTCAGTTGTCAAGTGCTGAGTTTACCACCTGATGTGTATGTATCTTTACAGCTCTTTGCAAATCCTTTGAGAAGGCAGTAGAACAAACACATTATAACTCTAAAAGGTTTAGAAGCCATTCTTACATTCATACAACTTGATTTTGTAACAAAAAATTGAGGGGAGGACTTCCATTGTATCAACTGTTAGTATAACTAAAAATAACTCAGAAAGACAAGCTTTCCAAGACTTTCCAAGTTTTCTGGTGTGGCAGGAATTTATCATAGCTGACACAGAAGCAATAATATTCAAAGTACAAGAATATTTAAAATATAATTTGAGAATAATCATTATGAAATCTACTCGATTTTGAAAATCAGACCATTACAGAAACAGAAGGAAATTGGTAGTCATGAAGTAGAAGAGTTAGTTAATATGAGTAACTCCAGTGCAAAACAAAGGAAGACAAGGATGCTCTTTGTGCAAGTTGGAGTGATTGTCTGTGATGGTAGGTAATACTATTGCTATTTTGTCTTCTAAATGCACTGTATAGATTCTGAATCAGTATTGTTAAATCAGTATAGCAAATCTGTAGAGGCAAGTTATTGAAATGTGTCTGCTTTTGAGAGCTGTGTCAATTCAGTTAGGTACGAGAACTGTTCACTTCAAAAATAAGGTTCCTAAAACTGATCCAACTATTTTGCCCATTCATGGGGATGTTTTTAGCTGTACAGTCATTATTTTAGGACAGGAAGAAATTTGTGTTTTGCTGCTGTTGAGTAACTTAATTTGACATATTCCCTCAGCTGTAACACTTCTGTCATCTGTTTTTCTTAAGTAGACTTTTTTGAAAGATGGTTATCCTCTCACAGAGCTGCACGCTTATGAAATAACTGTCTGAAGAATTTTTCCTTGTTGTCCCTGAAATCATCCTTAAACCTTTCCTCTTTGAAAACAAGCCTGACCGTAGCAAGGCACCAGGTACTCTCTGTCCACCTTTCTTAGGCCAAACTGTTGTTTTTATTTTTCATTTTGCTTCTCTAATGGTCATCTCTTATTTTACTTAGAAGTTCAGACTTTACGAGACAGGAGCTTCCCTGTTATTTCTTCATCTTTTCAGGAAAATCCTGACCTGTACTGGCACATCAAGCAATAGAATACAGTTAACTATAATAATACTACTAATAATAATTATAAGAATAATATAATAAGCAACAGCAGCAACAACAAAAAAAAGCGCTTTCCTTACCTGCCTTTTGGTAGTTAACATCCGACAGTCTCTACTAGTGTCAGCACCCTTATTCTATGCAAACGGTGAATGGATCATGATCTACTGAATTTAGGTGATAAGTAACATTGGCATTTTCCTCTGCTCACTTACGATGCTGGGTCTCATAGAGGTGCTCAAGCAGGATAACACTGCTTTATTAAGGAGTGTAATGAAACAAGTCATGGAATGAATAAAGCAAGGAGGAAAAATCTGTACATGCATGTATATATCTGTATATATAGTTATACAAATGATATATGTGTCTATATAAGTATAGTTATACAAATTATATATATTTATAGTTATACAAATGATGAAATCCACAGTTTCAACTTTTTTTTTTTTTTTTTCTCAAGTTCTTGGTCATTAAAACCTCTCTGTTTAAGTCTCATGAGCCAGAAAGGGTTTGTCTTTTTAGGAAGTCTGAGAACGAGTAAACTGGACAATCTGAAATCTTTTTGCTATGCATTGTAATGCATGTTTTGCTGGTCTCAGATTACTCTGTTTTGTTGTGGGTTTTGGTTTTTTTTTGTGGGGTGGGGAGTACAGGGTTGGACAGACACAGGTTAGGGGAGTTTATCAATTCCTTCCACTTTATCAGCACCCTTCTTAAAGTGTTGCCAACAGCACTGGGAAAAAGGGGGAGATTTTTGGAATACAGGTGCTAAAACACTGCCTTATTTCTGATCATACTTTCTAACACAACAGTTCAGTTCTAATCTGCAATCATTTTCCGTTGTTTCTTTTTCTGCCATCACCCGTATCGTTGCTGATGCTTCTCGAAAGCCTACGATGAAGTTTCTGGCATGCTGCTGATAAAATAATGCAAATAATAAATGCAGACAATAAATTTTTAGTTGCACACATATGGAGCTGCTTACAAGAGTATTGTGTTGGGAGTCTTGAAGAACTTTTTTGTAATGTTGCAAAAGTAACTTCATCTTGAAGTGCACCAACTGATCAATAATGGGAAAAAGTTATCCAGATGTTTTGTAGTTGGCTAAACCAATAATCCTGTCCAATAGCCAGTGTCAGCCAATGAGTCACTCTGCCACGTGTCCTAAACAGACTTACATGCAAACAATCAGCTTATTTGGATTATGAAGCATTAGTGGGGAATATTAGTATCTACCTTGTTGAATAAGTATTGATGATTTGGCTGGTGTTTGGATCTTGTATCATATCTGCTTGCAGAGAGGTCATTTACTCTGTCCGAGTGTCAATGAGTAAAGAAGTATTTTTCCTACTGGTAGTTGTTATCATAGCTTTCATAGTTACCTGATTCCAAGTTCTTGCCATTTTGCAAGAAGAAAACTTGACTGTATAGTAAATCAAATCATATGCTTGAATTTTATTCTTCAAATCTTTCTTCAGAGAATCTGTGGCTTTATTTAAATGTGCATCCAACTTTTTTCAGTGTTTCCTAGACTTTAAATGTTTTTAAATTACTGTTTAAGATAGTTCTACGTATTACCTCAATAATTGAAGCAATTACTGTATTAGTATTTTTTGCAATTGCTATATAATATATAGGATAAATTTTGTATACTTCAACAGGCTTGGAGCCAATGTATCTTAACTGCCTTTTTTTTTTTTCCCTGAAAATTTATGCATTGTATTTTTTACTGATAGGGAAAAGAAGCAAAAATATCTCTGTGTATGAAGTATATCTGGGTTTATTTTCCATCTTTTCAGTGGACTTTCTTACGACAACTAGGCAACTAGTTACTTACAGGTTTTGTGATTCTGTATTACACAACTGTGTTATGGTATGGACTGCAGAGTGGAAGATTAGCTGACTTAGTGTCTCAAGATAAATGATGCCCTTGTATTCCAATGAGGATGTATTGGTGTTTCTAAAGGAAAAATGGAGTTTTGTAACTTCATTACATGTTTTTTTTATGGAAAAATATCTCTTTACCACATTTATTTTTGATCATCCTGTGCTCATTATCGAGTATGTATGTATTTTGCAGACCTAGAGTGATGTTAGTTGTGGAGAAGGGAGAGAAAGGTTTCTGGTGATCACACCCAGACAGTGTAGTTAAAGTAGGTAGTTTGAGAGTGCTGAATCTTGATTGTCAGTACTGTTCATTGAAGGCTGAGCCTTGTATGCTACTGTCAGGGTCCAAAAAATTTGACATCACCTAGGCCTGGCATGGAGTTGGTTCACTGTGCAGGCATAGTGCCTGCTGCTCTTTGTAGACGTTGGCTGTGTCTGTGGAGGTGCTTGCTTAGCTGCCTTACCAAGTGCAGGCACGTCTGAACATCTCCTTAAAAATACATTGTGGCTTTATTTTCTCCTGGCAGTGCTATATGGAAGCTGGTTTTAACCTAGGTCTACCTTCCACTTTTGTTGGAGGAATAATCTTACCCCTCAGGTACAGATTGTTGACCAAGATTTCATCTATGCTGCATCTTCCCTCCTTTAACAAGGCTTTTACGCTCTTTGGTATCTACTGGACTACTAATGGAAGTACACTGTCTGTTTTTTAGGCAGATAATGACAGTGTTTCAAGTGCTGTTGCCCTAAAAAACAAGTCAAGCTTTTTCTATGGGTCCATTAGCAGGGCACTTTAGTGATGTAATGGATATTGGGGAGTAGACCACTTTTATCACATGAGTATGGTGATTTGGTAGGTTAGATTTAATACATAAATGACATTTAGATACAGTGTGTCTGTGCAACAGGTTGATTTTTAGGACTTTGATCTGTGTCATCAGTAATAGCATCATGCATTCTTTCATCATGCTTTTGAAATAAACCTTTAAAAGAAATGAACCAGCTACATCTGACTCTATTCTGGCTTGGAAAAGAGGCAAGCTAAGTAAAGGCACTGAGATGAGATTGACCAGCTTGTAGTTCCTTGTGTCTTCCTTTTTTCCCTTTTTAAAAATGGGGGTTATCTTTCCCCGTTTCCAGTCAGCAGGAACTTGATGGAACTGCCATGACTTCTCAGATATAATGGATAATGGCTTGGCAGCTTCATCCACCAAGCCACACACATTTTTGGTATGAATTCTCTCACTTTACGACGCTGCTTTGGCAGCTGCTGTGCAGTTTATCAGTACATAATGTCATCACGTTCCCACACCTGTAGGGAGAAAAACAGAGCCTGGCTTCAGGGCCTCCGCTCCACTCCACTCCCCTTCAGTTTCTCTCAGCATATGCTGAGGTCACAGGGTTGCATGGGGAACTGTCATAAGGTAGATCCTGTGCATGTCAGCCATATTCCATCCCAGAAGTAGCAGCTGCATTTTACCCTAAAATCTCTTTAATACTGTCACATAATTTTGAGGATTTGGGGAATGGAAAGGGTGTCTCTAATTCCCCCGTTACTCCACAGCTGTGTGTGAGGTAAGACAAGTTACATGAAATTTCTGCCTTTTGATAAACACATTGCATACAAGGTAGTACTGGTGCTGAGTACATCCTTTGTGCTCAGTAAATTGTCATTTATCATTCAATAGAGATGTGTAGAAGCTTGTAAACAGGTCACATTACATTACACATGGCTTCTGCTTGTAGTGCTTTCTTAATTAGCTTCCTTGTAGCAGCACATATGAATTTCGGATGTTATTCTTGGTGTCCCACCATGCTGTGTCTTGCTGTTTTCTGATCAAATGCAAATTTTGTCTTTGTACCCTCAAAATATGTTTTAATAGAAGTACTGTTATCTGTAAGTAAAGTCATGGGTATCCCTTCAGGTTAAAGTGCTTCCTGCATGCAGCCATTTACATGTTAAATCCCACCACATCAAGGTACAACATACGCACTTTTTAAAAATCAACTTTGGAGGGTGGGAAGGTTTCCAGTAAATAACAGAAACAGGAAGAGGCTACTTCTCTGCTGGCCTGCCTCTACCCTTTTCTGTCACAGAACGATCATAACCGTTCAATCATTAGTTCTGTAAAGGTTTAAAAAGAAAAACTGTGTTTATCGTATCATCAAAGTGTCAGTGTATTTGTCAACATCCAAATGTATTTGCCTTGAAGTGGAGAATCATGCTTCAGGCACAGCCAACAGTCTGAAGAGTGAGGAGTGTTTGTATTAATGATGAGAATTTACAGTTTGTTTTATGTGGAAATGCAGTTGACTTTTTTTTTCCCCCCTCCCTTCCCCCCCACCCCCAATCTTTCAGCTGGTCAGTATTGGTTCTTCCTATAACTATGGCAATGAAGATCAGGCAGAATTTCTGTGTGTGGTCTCAAAGGAATTGCATAACACTCCCTATGGCACAACCAGTGAACCAAGTGAAAAAGCAAAGGTAAGTTATGAGACACTGGACTAAAGAAATGGTGTTGAATTAGTTGGGCTTCACTAAGTCCTGCTAGGCCTGCCTCTGTTCTGGACCATTGTTTAATTGCTTTTTTCCCCCTCACTCATGACTAATTATGTTTCCCTGTCCATTGTATGACTGTAAATGGTACAGTCAGCATGCATTTGTTATACCAAATGGGTTCTTTAAATCCAATAGTCTGCGATGTTCCTGATACCTGTCTTGATTTTTTTCAAGTATTGGCAGATATTTGCTGTTTACAGTTGAGAATCTAGGGTTTGTTTCTTAAAAAATTGAGTGCTTCCTTATTCTGCCACACTGGTTCAGTTGAAAACTATTTTTCTTGCTACGCTTCAACAGAAGAAATCTTACTGTCAGGACTGGAGATTGTAATATGCTGTCTCTGAAAAACATAGTCATGTGCAATATGTTAAAAAATGAAGGTATTTGTTAGCTTAGGATTTTCAGGTGTCCACCCAGTTCTCTTTACTTTCTGTAGCTAGCTTTCAAAAAAGACTGTAACAGGCACAATATCTTAGCATTTTGCTCAGTTGTCTTTCAGAGTTTGTACAAGGGAAAATGTAAAACCACAACAGAATAGTAGTAAAGCAGAGCAGTTATATATGTAAGTATATTCTTCCATACATATTGAACAGCTTTTATCACCATATTATTGCTTTGTATGAGGAGATGACTACAAACCAGATACTTCTGTGGTTTACTAAAAAGCTTTTAATTTAGTATATGTAGATAGGAAACAACTGGTAAAACATCAATGCTTGCTTTTTCAAGAATAACTTTTGAAGAGATGAATTTTGAAATGTTTAAGAATTGATCTGGGTCTTGGCACTGAGGCCTCAAACAGATAAAACTTCACTACTTTCTATGCCTTGTAACTTGGTTATGCGGCTACATATATGGGGACATTTTTGTAAATTGCACTGCTAAAACACTCCAAGCTTTATGTTGGATTCTTAGTGAAATGATTAATTTATGCTGTTTTGTCACTGTTGAGATAAAACTTCTAGGAGTTGTAAGGGGTTAATGTAGTCAGGGTAAACACTGAACCTGGCTAAACTACAGCTCGCTGTTTCCAGTACCCCAGTCAGGGTCTGCTTTTACCAAGCTGCAAAGTTGATGTGTTAGAGATGTGTGGTAATAATTTAGGACTGGGTTTTGTACCTGAAATAAACCATGGGACTCTAGAATCTGATAAAGATCTTCATAAGGAATGATAGCACAACTTCAGGGAACTTCAGAAGTTGCCAGAGTTATACTGCACCCTTAATGGAAAAGAAAGTACTGTTAAAATGAAATTATTAAACCCTAAATACAAAAGCTAGTTCAAAGGGCAGTACAGCTCTGCAAATTCAGTAGCTCTGAGAGGGGCTAGATCTTCAACCTCTGTACTGAAGTGCTTCTTAGTCATTGTTTCAGAAAAGAGAGCAGGATGTAATTTGTCCACGTAATGAATCAGAATTGTGTTGATTAAGGTTGGAGATACAACATTCACTCCTTTTGTCCTGGAAGTGCTGAGGTATCGCTAGCAACTAATAGCAATACTTGAAGAATAATCTTTTATGTCCTGTGTTTCTAGTTGTCCTGGGTTCAGCTGTTAACAGTTCCTCTTCTTAGTAGCTGGTGCAGTGCTGACGTAAACCACAACACTAATAGGTCAAATATTTTTAATAGGCATGTATTATGCCTGAAAAGAAAAATTGAGAAGTTTCTGACAGTTGTGTTCAGGAATCTTGCCTGCAGCTTGGGAGCTGTTGTCTCAGTAGCTCAATGGTCTTAATGAAGTTCATATGATTGAAATTCTGGTATCCAGTGGATAATATGTTCATGTACTGGGACTGACTTTTAGAAGCTATGGAGAAAGTCTTCCTGTTACTTTTACAGCAGGTTGGGTTACAGAAAACAAAAAACTGCCAGTATGTAGTTTTTATTGTCAAGCATTTCAATTTTAGGTGATAGTACTGGATTGTCAGACTAGGAAAAGACATTTTCTGGTAGCCTGTATAATCAAGCTTCATCTTCATTACTTCCCAGAGACTTCTTTTCCTTATATTTTTGAAAACAGTTTGCATTGTAAGTTAGTAGTTGACTTCTGTGTAACCTTCAAGTACACTTAAGCTAAGGAAATTGATGGCATTTGGGACATTGACTTAAATGGTTCCAGTGGGTTTTAATGGTAGCAGTGACACTACTAAAAGATAACCTATATTCCCACCAGCATTATTTGCTTTTGTACCACTTTATTGATCTGTCACTCTTTGGATAAATGACCAAAGGTTGTTCATAACACCTACATCCAAAGTTTGATTCTCAAGTGCTATCCTTTCCCATCCATGATGAAGAGTACACGGAGTAAAGGTACCAGCTTTACAGTTTTATTTAACTTTTCTCTATGCTTATGGTCCCTATTATTATGTTGCATGGCAGTATTGGCTTCTATCTGCTAACTTTAGGACATCCAGAAAAGGAAATTTTAATGAAATCTGTGATGTTCCTTCTTGAAATTGTCTGCTGTTGTACTTTATTGCAAAGAGTGGGAGTCCCAGGTAAATGTAAATAGATGTCATTCACAGATGCTTCAAGTGTAAGTGAACTGTACTTTGTTGCAGCTTTGACTCACTCGCAATCTTTTCTTTTCCCTTCCTTTCTCTATACTTGCTGCATGCTGCATGCCACTCAGAGTGAGGATGAAGAAACGGATTACGATATGAATGACTCAGATTAAGTGTAAATGTCATGGTGAGCATTAGCTGCCCTAGGAATTTACCCAGATGCTTTTCTGCTCCATCCAGTTCCTACCCCACTAGTGCTGTTCTTTGGCTAGTCCTGGTGGTATGTGTGTTTGTGATTATAGTGGTGGCATGGTTAGCAAACATAGAACTCCTGATCTGGATATTACTTCTTGGACAGAATAATTGGTGTTGCTGTTATAAGATGTATTGTGATTAGTTCCTTTACAGCTTTGCTGAGCAGAAAAGTTCTTCATGTAGATTCTAGGGTCAGAATTGCTTTTCATTTTTATTTTCTGTGCACTGGCTTTTACGTCAAATTTTTTTTTTCCACATGTAGAGTCATCTGGTAGGAACCTGCAGGATACACATTCAGTACAGCATCATCAAGGATGGTCTTAGCTGGTAATCTTGAAATTAATAGTTTCTGAATCGGGGCTTGACACATATAAGTAAATAGCATGATCACAGTGCTACAGTTACATTTATCATAGGAAACAGCTGTCTCTGGGGGGGAATCAGGTCCTTTCCATTGTACAACATCTTATTGAAGATCAGGTACTTTAAAAGTCACAAATGGAAGAACACAAAAATTGCATCAGAAAGCACAACTTCCGCAACTTCTTACGTGCCTGCCAGTGCTACTCATATTTATTCTACTTTCCAATTTCTAGAAGATAACTTACCATTGAATGGTCAGTTATACGTTTAGTATAGTCACTTGAGTAGTAGAAATTTGAGATATTTAGCATTGCATGAGATTGAATTCAAGCTTCTTACCTACACACTTGAATTTTTTAGCTGTAAGCCAGCCTTATACTTACCTCTGAAGTTGCTTCCGCATGCTTAAGGAAGAACCTACGTTATCTTCTTGCTGATCCTAACAGAAACTACTGCTGAGATAGAATAAGGTCTCTGCCAAGTCTTCAGGAGTGGCTGCAAGGAACAGGTCAAATTTGAAGCTTTATTGAAAAAAATAAACTGGCACTGTGCTGGAAGTGCACACAAGATTTTTAAGCTGCCTGAGAGACAAACAGTCCTTAAGATGCTGTTCTGTGTGCAGCAGATTTATTTTGAGTGGGAGGAAATAGTTCTCATGTTCTGCTTCCCTACAAAGCAGTTGCACTCAGGCCCCTCAGACATGAGAATGCATTCAGCAGTGTTTACAGTTTATAAGTTTACTTTGCATCTGGTGCACGTGAAGGAAAACTAGAACACAGCATGAAAAGAAGGAAAATTCTGAACACAGCAGATCTGCACCAGGGTAGGAACAGTCTCTAGTACCAGTACAGACTGGGCGATAAATGTATTGAGAACAGCACTGCAGAGGACAACTTGGAGATGCTGGTAGTATGAGCCGAGTACACTTGCAGCCCAGGAAGCCAGTTACCCAGAGCTGGCCAGCAGGTTGAGGGAGGGGATTCTTGCCCTGCGCTCTGCTCTCATGAAGACCCGACCTGGAGCATCCAAACTGTTGAGCTCTGGGGTTCCTAGTACAAGAAAGACATGGACCTGTTCAGTGTGGGTCTGGAGGAGGGACACAAAAATGGTCTGAGGGCTGGAACACCTCTGCTAGGAAAAAAGGCTGAGAGAATTGGGGTTGTTTGTCTTGGAGAAGGGAAAGCCCCAGGGAGATGTCATTGCAGCCTTCTGATACCTGAAAGGTGCTTTTAAAAAGACAGAAAAAGACTTTTTACCAGGGCCTGTAGCAACAGGACCAAAGGCAATGTTTTTAAACTGAAAGTGGGTAGATTTAGATAGGATAAAATGATGAAAGTCTTTACTATGAAGTTGTCCAGAGAAGTTATGGATGCCCCATCCCTGAAAGTGTTCAAAGTTGGGTTGAGTAGGGCTTTGAGCATCATTTCAAGCATTTAATCTAGTGAAAGATGGCCCTTGCCCAGAGCAGGGGATTGGACCAGATGATCTTTAAAGGCCCTTCCGACCTAAATCAGTTAGTGATTCTGTGATCTAAAATGTGCAGACAGAGGAGCATTATCAGTGAAGTCACCTATTTAGGTAGTAGAGCATGTCCTCAAACAAAAACTTCTGCACCTGGTTCTGCTGCAGACATACTCCACAATCCTGGCTACTAGCAGATTAGGAGGAGACCTGCCGTAACTGACCTCTCTTAGCTTTGAAACATATTCTCTCAGCATTTTTACTCAGTAACCCACTAAAACTTTAGGAATAGTCTTAGTAAAGGGTTTTTCAGGAGAGAAAAAGAAATAAAAAGATTAATTTCAAATTGCAGCAGAGTCAGTCTTCAGTGCTTAGTAAGTAAGTACAATTTTTATATTCTTTGGACAAAGTCAGTGCCCATGACAAGGAAAGTTCTCTTTCACACAGTTTCTGAACACCTCTCCTGAGAGTTTGCTGATAAGAAATTGTTTCTCCTTTTGTAAATGTAGGTCTCATAGGCGAAGCAGCAAGCAAAATGCATTAAAATGTTGCCTGACCTTACAAAATTTTGTACTTCATGTTGGGTTTACTGGCTCAGTAAAGTGTTCAGATTTCAGTGTCCAGATCTGGCTTAGCTTGATCTTGTTGTACATGTTCTGGAGAAAATAGTTCTGTTAATCATGGAATTATTTTTTTTATCTTCTAGGAAAGAATAAACTCAAATGTTTCATTTTAAATAGAAAAGATTCACAAAATTAATAGATCAAGTATTTTCTAACTGCACAGGTACTCAATTAGCCGTGATTTTGCCTCTGTTGGAGATCAACTTCCTGACTACTTTTGCTGGGTCAGGCTGTTATCTGCTGTGTGGGCATCTACTCCAGCACTTTGTTCACAGCTGTGAGTAATAGCAAATAATCAGATAAAGAGCTGAAGTATGAAGCATTCATAAAATTAACTCTTGGTACACTTCTTCACCTTCCAGTAATCCTCAATTTAGGAATTTTAGCTTCAAGCCTGTATGCAGGTCATTGTATGAAAGCTACTATGACACTGTGATCCCGTGAGTAGGTACCAATGTCACTGCCTTCAGTAAGCTTGTCTAATCCCTTTTGAATGTGTTATACTATCAGTGGCTGAGCAATTTTCAGGACCTGGCTTTTCCTCACATACTTCATTTTTATCTTTCCTAGTTTCATATTAAATGCTTTATGCTTAGTACACATAGTAAATTATCTTCATGAAATAAGCAATGGTTGCATGTAAATGACACACTAAAGTATATCATGGCCCATTGAAAACATGTTTCTGTATTTTGGAAATTTATCAGAGTAGCTGCAGTGACATCTGGCTTCATAACTTCAGTAGTACTGATTTTGAAATGAGAAAGAGCTCAGTGAGCACAGGGAGATCCAGGTACTGCAGGAAGTGCAATGAGCAGGTGATAAAACTTTTTTTAAGCTAACACTGACCTGTTTCTAAACTGTCCCTGAGACACACTGGTGGTGATGAGTTCTTTATGAACTCCAGTCCTTAAAAAGTTCCATGGAGTTGTGCAAAGGAGGTGAGACCCTACTTGACTACACTATGAAAGACATGTTAGGCTCAATGGCCTACAAAAGCTGATAGGTTAAATTAACAACGCTTTAACGATATTAAAAGAAAAGAAATAGCTAGATGGTTTTCTAATTCAAACCATACATGAAACTGCTCTGCTGTGTTAAGTGATCGCCAGTTTTTATCTTACAAACACAAATATTAAAGTGTTTATGTGTGCTCTCAGATTCTGTGTGTCCTCTGGGATGGAATGTGCTACTGTGTGCTAGGATCACACTACACTGTCTCAGACTACACTGAAATCATCATAGAAGGAAATTCTACATTGATGACAGCTATGCCATTGTCCAGGGATTGTGCCTTTGCTTCCTGGCAGCTTTTGAAATGAACAGTCCTTTCCAGTAGCAAATGAAAATGAAGTATAATTAGAGATACTTTTTTGTACAGATTAACATTATTAAGTAGTTGTGCTCAGTATATTTGAAGCTTCTCGTAGTGCTTTATTTGGCTACTGGCATGATTGGTTCTACAGTTTGTTTATGCAGTTCCACAGTGCTACACAGCCCAAGAGTTGAGCTCATTATTGCTGATTGCCAGTCAGTGTAGAGTAGCAACATGAGAAATGTTGCTTGGACAGTCAGTCCTAAGAATTGGATACTTACGCCAACAGCCAAACAGAATTGAAGCAGAAAAGGAAAATAGTGGTCACACTGGAAGTAGAATACATGGGTTTCATGTTGTAAGATGCTCTAGACAAGGATTCCTGTGTTTTTCAGGGGTGGGTATTTAGTTTCCATTAGACTTCAGTCCCTGTGTTTAATATATGCCTTTAAACAAACCAACTGCTTTTAGGAAAAAAAAAAAAAAAAA
>NDXB01003298.1:156458-166692 GCA_002631895.1 Agapornis roseicollis | reverse complement strand
TTAAAAAAAAAAAAAAAAAAAAACCAAAAAAAAAACAAAAGAAAACTATACTCACTGTAATGGGAATCTCAGTTCCTTGGTAACAGTGGGAGAATCAAATCCCTTGGAGTTATCAAGTGAGAGCTGGCATTGCCTGTCAGCTGCCTGGCATGAGCATTTCAGAGGATAATGATGGACAAGGTAGTGCATGAAAAGTTCAGTGTGCTATGTCCTGTGTCAACAGAAATAATTTTCATGTTGACAAGGATGCCTAAAAAAACTTGTGAGATCTTGCATGAGCACATAATGTTAATGTAACAATATCTAAAACCTGCTGTCACAGTAATACTTATTTTTATGTAGCTGTTCAATCCAGCAGATAACCTTTGTATGTCTGAATAGCATAGTAAAAATCTGTGAGGAAATGTAGTTGGTTGAGGTGAAATAGCTTACTTTTTACATCTACCAATCTTAAGCTTTGGTTATATTAATCATACTTAATTCTTAGCCTTGATTTACATCTGTTTTAATGATGCTTGATAGTGGACATTGCATCTATCAACCTGTCTTTTTCAGCCTTATAGCACAGACTTCAGGAATATCCTTGAACCAGATCCCTGACACTCTCAGTTCTTTGAAATAGACATGATTCTCTTTGACCTCCATGCTTTAGGAATGACATTAAACGAATTTTCATTTATAGAATTTTCATTGGTCTGTTTCAGATTTTGCAAGAGCGAGGTTCCAGGATGTGAAGACAGTATTGAACGGTGACAATTTTTTCTCTTTTATTCCAAGACACAGTGAATTGTCACACTGAAGAGGCTCAGCTGCAAAAGAAAAAAAATCTGATTTAGACAATATTCTGTTGATCTGGGTTCAACCATTTTTGCCTATAAGCTGGTGTCAACTGGCTGAACGTATTGCAAGATTACCTAATGGGAATAGATGATGTGGGAGTGTGTGTTAAGTTTTGGTTGTAGTGCATGGTTGTACTCTCCTGTGGGCTGACAGACACTGGTCTTTTGAAATGACCATGCATTCATATTTTCCTCTGAGACATGTAGCACTTGATGTCTGGTGCTGGATGACCCAATGTTGAGCAGTTTGGAGACATTTTCCTACTAATCATTGCAAACATTTAAAGGACAATGTAATTGGTGCTACACACACATTACAGCCCACAAATGCAAATATTTGGGGTCTACATTGTTTCAGAATCAGTGGCAGCCCCAGTTGACTGTCATACTGCACATTCCTTATGGCTCTGTGACATACTCTATAATGTAATAACAGTTTAGGAGATCAACTGAAACTAGCATGTAAAAAGTTACACAGCAGACAAGAAGTTTCTCTGAAGGAAGGGTGTATATATTGACTGAATTAATAGCATATTTTAATGCCCAAAGGGAAGACTAAACTCAGAGAAAATGGCCTTAATCTGAGTTATTCTTGATGTTCCTTCTGTTGAAACAGTCTCCTCCTGCAAAAGTTATGCTCCAGTCTTGACCAGATGTTTGGAAAGGGAATCAAAATTCACTGAAAATGAACAACTGAACATTTTGTTTCTTTTGAGATGTTTGTAATCATATGTGTGTTTGTGCTTTCATGAAATGCCTATAAGCAATGAATTCTGTGGATTATGATAGACATTTTTCAAGAGCTGGAGGTTGTACAGAAATATGGCTGGCTAGTCCCAGATCTCTGGCTCTCTCTGAGTGGGGTTAAAGTCAACCTTGAGTGTGAACACAAAATCATCCCATTGAAAAACTTAGTTACATCAGACATTCAGGATACCTGTAACCAACCTTTCTCTTTCTATACTGTTTCAACTATGCAGTTAAAGGACACCAAAAATATCTGGTGCAGCTTTATTAGTTTGTCCTTGATGAAGGTTAATGCACAAGACTGGAGCTTTTTAATACACTATGTTTTAAGCAAAATCTTTAGCACATCTTCAAAACACTTAATGAAATAGTATAAAACTCAGCTTCATTGAATTACGAAAGCAGTGGGAGTTTCAAAAAGCTACAAGATTGTTTTGAATTCTAAAGATGTTACAGTTTCTGTTGTCAGTAACTTCAGAATTTAGGCCTCTACTCTAGGTAATCCTTTACACAAATGCCTGATTTACAAACAGCCAGGCTCTTGCCTGCTTGAGATGGTTTGGGTTTTTCTTTTTGTGGTTATTTTGGTTGGTTGGCTGGTTGGGGTTTTTTGTTCGTTTGTTTGGCTTAGTTTTTGGTTGTGGTTTTGTTTTTTTTAAAGGACTTCTTATACATTGATAAAAGTTTGGCAGAGACGATTTGTAAAAACCATTTCTACTAAGCAGACTAAGCAATGGGCTGAATGTTTTGTCCATGCGTCTAATGCTTGAAAGGGTTTGTAATGCATTTTGCAACTTGGATGTGGTCTGCACAGGAAGCTGCTGGCCCCTCCACAACAACACAGAAAATGTTGGTCTTTTTTTTTTAAGATGTTAAAACTGAATTGAATTTACTAAAAATGTAATTGTGTAGGGGGAAATGTTTATACTTTTATACTTTTTTAGGCACCCATGTTTTATCAGCTTAAATTGAGCACTCAAATTTCCCCGAAATAGTAACAGATTATCTTGTGTATCTGAAAATAAGCATAACAGTTGTCTGTGTTAACTGCATATTAAAACATTTCCTCTGCTGCAGTAGTCACTGTGTTTTTAAGCAGTATGACTCCACTGAATTCTCTGAGCTCCCAAGCTCATGGAATTGCAGCCAACCATGTTTCTTGTTGTTTTCTTGATGTGCTCTACAGAGTAATTCGGCATTGGCTGAAGTGGATTTTAACGCCTGAAATATCTGTTTTGCAATGCTCCTTCTGAACTAGCTTTTCTGTTGTCTCTCTTACTTAACCCAAAAGAGACAGAATGTTTTCTTCCAAATTTTCAAGAATGACAGCAGCAAAGCATGAGTAACAAACTGAGCAAACTGAACAAATGTAGAATATGTAAAAGAGTGGGCTTTTCTAGGTGTATTTTTTTTCCACTGGAGTATTTTCAGTTTAAAAACATGCTTTTACAGTGTGATTACCTGCAGTCTAGTTTTTATGGTGTCCCTGTTGTAGCAAACTTGGGCAAATGAGTGGCTAATCATTTTGCTCTTTGTTTCCAGTACCTCACAAGGATGTTAAGAAAGAAAAAGAAAAACGAAACAATAAACTTTAATAGGCAGGTATCTTGCAAATTATTTAAGTATGCTGTTTGAGACCACCTGAACTAACCACTTTCTAGTTCTTGCTAATGTTATTATTGCTTTAATTTCTGTGAACACGTAGAGCTTTCAGATCAACAGAAGTGCTACCATATGCCTTCTTCAAGGCATTAAGAATTGATCCTTAAGTTTGGTTTCCTTTTATTTGACTATTGTAATTTCAAATAAAGCTAGCTAGAGTAATGAGGTAACTGCATGAGAGTCCAGTCTACATCACCAGGTTTTGTAAACTTTGCTTCATCTGTTAAAATCTTGCAGGATGAGGTGATGTATTGATACAGCTTAAACTGGAGTCCTCTGTTTCTTTTCTGTCATTTGAAGGGTAGTTACTTCAAGAGAACTGCCTATGACTGTGTAAAGCTGATGGGTTCATAGATGTACTGCAGAAGCCTGTGGTGTGAACTCTGGATTTACACAGCTCCTGTATTCTTGAAACAGTATTCTAGGTTAGAATTTAAGATCCTGAGCACAAAGAGATCATAGCAGAAGAAAATAAAGCAGGAAGGAAGAGATGCCAAAACATAACAATTAATCAGGGTGACCTCTGACAGAAATGTAAATTCTGTTATTTAACTTTGTACCCTTTTGCTATATGAATATTCAGTGATGTTCTTTGGTGTGTTGTTCATGGAACAGGAGGTTACTTCAGCACATGATTTTCAGTGAAATTCCTTAAAGGCTATTACAAACTTTAAACTTGTTTAAAAACCGAGAGGTCAAATTTGCCATAGCAATTTCTTGCTTTGAAGAAGCAAGGGAACAGGTAGCATACTGTTGGCTGTAAGCTTTATCAGAGGCTCATTTTCTGTACTAGGGTTGACATTTTTCTATTAAATGCTTTTGACTTCTTCAAGCAGCAACCAGATCAGGGTTTATCTGCAATGAATCAGTCATCCCGAGGCCTCCAAGATGTGAATGGCATCTGGTCCATAACTGTCCAAAAGTATAGTCTGACCTGGCAGCTCACACAGTAAATGTGAAAGAGATTATTTTATTGTGTTTTTTTTAACCAAAAGACAAGAGGTTACCTGGAATTTCCCCCCACTTCCTGTGGGGTTACTGTGGATTATGTGCAGTTTGTTATCCTGCAGTAATTTATTGTCTGTCAAAGGCCTGATCGTATTTAGGAGATTTTATTAATTCTCTACTAAACTTTCATCCCTCAGAATCATATATTCAAAAAATCTGGACAATTTACTGTCGTTTTTTTTCAAACTCAGGTTTCTTGTGATGATGAAGGTTCCTTTTGTCTTTCATTGTAGCATTAGTAAAAGGTATTTTTTAAGAAACTGAGCTTAAAGTCTCCATCCACCATATTTTTTCTTAAAGTTTTCCTTACAGGAGCTGTATAGCTCTCTTTCTAGCAATGTGAATGCACAGTTCTGGCTGATTAGAAACAGGACTGTTTCCTGAAGATACCAAAATTGAATCAATCTCCTCTTTCTCTGAGAGAGTTTTATTGGTTGAGTCTTGTTTTCAGGAGAAAAAAAGATGAAATCCCCTGACTGCAGGTGTACTGAGGGAACTGCTGCTCAGGACAGAACCCAGCTCTTTGACTATCTGTTGGTGAGAAGTTGTCAGTCTCTTTTTGAGCTGTAGAGCCACCGCCAGCAAGTTAACACACATTAATTACAAACTGCTATTTTTATTAGTATTAAAAAATGAACATGGAATGCAAAACTGCAATAGTATCTGGATGAATGAAATGGCCTTAGAAACTGGATTATAATGTGTACTGTCCAGTCGTGCAGGTGTACTGGAAGAGATTCCTTCAGAAGTACGGAGACAAAAGTGAAGTACTGGGCTTTTCATGGAGATGAAAGTAAGTGAGTCTGTCCACTTGAGATGTGACAAAATCAGAAAGTGTCACTCTCTTCTTTTATTCTCTCACTACATCAAAAGCATCTTTCAAGTTTTTCAAATTAAATTCTTCAATCAGCCCTGAAAGGTGGGGCCCTTGCAAGGAGATGAGATTCTGTTACACCTTTAAAAGTACCAGGTAGCTCAGGACAGGAGGATTGAAACTTCCTGGTTTAACCCTACTGTGGTCATTGGACAATTGTCTTTTCTAACACAACAATTTTGAAATACATATGGTCTGAGAATTCTGCCTGTTGCTTCATTACAGTTGAAGCTGCAGTTATTTCCAGCTTTAAGGACAATGTCAGGATCTTACCTGGGTTTGTGTTTTAGAATTATAGATTCTTAAAATAGTGTATATATTCAGTTTTTTAAAAAAAAGTGGTTGAAGGCTCTCTGAAATCAGTGGCATGTAACTTTCCTTTGGCTCACAACAATCAGGATCTGTCTTTAAAGGCTTCTTACTGAACTGAGGCTTTAAAGGGCTAAGTAGATCTTGCTGTTCAGTTTTCTTAAATGAGTGTCAGATAGAGGAACTCTTTCCATTTTCAGTGCAGAAATGCTAAGGGCTAAAATCCTTTCCAGGGCTAATCTGAAGTTCTGGAGACACATAACATTTAAAAAGCAGCTGCTCTGGTTTTCTTTCAATTCACAGACTCCAAAATCGTTTCTACAAATGGGTGAAACAGTTGCAGATACAAGTGTTTGTGTATGGTTTGGAATTTCAGTATGCAGGTTGGTCAGAGAAGATGGTACACTTGCCTACCACTTTGTTATCGCCATGCTGAAATCTAACAACTCTCACGAACAGCATTGGTGACAGAGAGATCTTGAGATGATTCTGCCCCAGGAAATTGTTGCTGAATATTGCATTGCAGCTTAGCTGCCCTTTACTTTAACAAGGTCTGCTGAGGCATAAACTCAAAGGCCCTGTGAATAGATACTGCTGCAAACATAGTTTTCTGGGCCCATCAAAGGGTTCTTTTTTAGGATGTTGTGTGTTAATAACTGCTATAATGAGAAAGACCTTTTAGAAAGTTACTTTGCTACTTTAGGGGTGAAGAGACCTTAGAAAGCTGAGCCTAAATTTTGACCTGACCTGGCACCTGTTGAGATTTCCAGGTCTGGTCATCTGAAATATAAGAGTTAATGTATTTATGTGCATGATTCTTGCTCCTTCTGAGGATTTTCCAAAAGCTTATGAACAGCTTTACTCAAACTTGACTTGGCTCGTGTGTACTTGCTAGGAAGAAGCAAGTGCCAAGGCACTGTAAGAGAAATGTTGCAGCCTATCTACCTGAAACTGAAACAAGGTTTCAACAAGGTTTCTACCTGAAACTGAAGGAGCATCAAATGGCAATTATTTCCACCTGCTTCTGTCCTAAGTCTCATCTGAGCCTTTCTATGGGAGAGCTATTTCCCATGGACTCTCTAAGCCCACCTACCCAATTCTGCAGATGTTACCTGTTTTTTTAAACTCTTCTCCAGAGTCACTGGTCTCAACATTAGCTGTGCATCAGCTGTTTGTGTTAATATCCAAGTGGCCATACTTGCAGCGTTATTTCCTGGATAGTGGATTAGCAATAACACTTTATTTTGTGCCAGTTCATTATCTTTGAAGTGTTCTTACTGCAGCAAAGTTTGAGTTTTGATCTGGTTTTAATGCTTTTGCATTAGCCAAAACTCTTAGCACAGACATAAACAAGAAACTGAATCCATGGAATTTCCCTGGATAAAAAACTGTTAGGGCTTCCCAAATCATTTGAAGGTGGTTACAGTTAACCATCATTTTTAAAACAAACATACAACTAAAATGTGTGTGGATATTTTTTTAACCTCCTTTTCATAACACTAGTGTATTGTAAACTGCATGAAATAAACCTGTTTTTCCCTTTTAAAGTCTGATGTCTTAAATCTTTGTTTTCTAAATCCATTAATGTCAACAGTGACAGTGTAGTTTCACTGACATTCCTAGTGTAGCACTTCAGCTATAAAATGTAGTTGCATTTTTGTGCAGTGATTCAAAGCAATAATATTTTTCCTTTGGAAAGGACATACATCCTTGTCTGCTGTCCCAGAGATGTCAGGAAAAAAGTCATGTGTATTCAGATTTATATCCACTGGGAAATTAAGGTATTTTCCTTTGCATTTACTATGACTTTTTCTGATCATTACAGTTGGAAATAGTCCCCTCTGAATAGACAATCACACAAAAAACGCCCATGTACCAAGTTTTAAATAATCACTTTGCTTACACTTTCTTTCACGCAGCTTCCAGATAACCCCACCTAACACCTCAGGTCTATTTTCTAATCCAGTACCTTGCTTTTTCATATAAAAGCTTCATTTGTCTGAAAAATTAAGCTAACTGGAATTGATACTTTGTAATAAGGCCAACACATAGCATAAGAGATGTAAATAAGTAGCCACTTAGTACATGCTTGCAGCAAAAGTTTTGAAGATAGAAATGGGTGAAGGAAGTAAATGATTAAGTACCAAGTACCTTTTGGTGAAATTATTCAGGCAGTTTGACAGGTCTGCCTTCTACAAGAATAGCAAAGTTCATCATTCAGTATTAGCGCTGAGAAGACCACTGGACTGCTTTTATTTTCCAAACTGTGAGTAAGAATTAAGTATGAGAAGCTAAGACCTGTGAGTTCTAAAATCTTAGCGGCTGTACAGTTATATATGAGGTAAATTTCATCTTAACAATTTAATCAGGTTTAAATGCAAAACACATTCTGATATTTCCTTATATATTCCGCAGCTTCGGTAAGACGGTGTCATTTTACTAAAATTATTCAAATTGCATTTGAATTTTACTAAAATAAGTACTAACATCTCTAATAGAAGTTAACTGATCAACATGTGCATCTTTTTATCAGACTGTCCTACTAAAAGTATTTGCACTTTACAGTCAAGCAGCAGTATTTTAAATCCAAATTCTTACTATACATACCTGTTGCTTCAAGTGTTTTCGTCAGTTAGCAAAAGTGAGAGCATGTGTACCCTCAACCAGAAACCAATTAATAAAGAGGACATAAACAAGTAAGCCACTAACATTCTGTTTGTATCTTTTATAACATTCAGAGTTTATTTGGAGTTAGCTTCCCTTTCAGTGGGAAGTTTCACTTAAGAAAGATGAAAATGACCATACAAATTCATCTTTCACTGTGCTGAAGTCTTGCCTGACAGTCAGAAATGCACAGTCTGTATTTATGTGATGTTCCCCAAGTCTGGAATCTGCACAATCACATGAGATAAATCCAGTAAGCAGTGTGTTAACAGCTTCCCCTAAAACTTACTGCTTTTGGTAATGTCACTGGAATCACTGGGAAAAGTATACAGAGGAGTACATGCTTGTCCTGGTTCTACTATGGGCATTTTCTACTGGCAAAAGATTTCTTAGCTAGAGTGGTACTTAGTCTGATTTGGCATATCCACTATAGCACTTTAACAATCTCTGCTGAAAGTTTCTGTTCCAAATTAGTGCAAAGACGCCATCAGACATTCAAAATAGATTTTCACCAAGTAGCATCCTAGTGAGATGGCATCCAGTGACTGTTCAATGAATCAGCCTGCAACTGGTGTTCTCATCAAGATCTTTGAAGCTCCCCTGTTTCCCCAAGTAATTTGTGACTGCCGGGATGCTTTCTGTACACATAGCTGCTGTCTTCCATCTCTTCTGCAGTGCTTAACTAGTTAAAAGGAATAAAGAAATTAAGGTAGATACTGCCATAGGTGTGCATGCATTAGGAAAAGAGAAAGCTGGACAGGAGTGAGGGCCCACAGACAGGTATCCATCCTTGTGATACACTATTGGGTAAAGCACAAACGTGAACAGGAACTGTTCATTACAAGAGAACATAATTACTGTTAAATAATTTACAGATAGAAGCTAAACGAGGACTTGGTGAGAATAGGGCAAGTGGCCCAAGATTTTGATTTGTTTACATGAAAGTGTAATCATTGCTTTCATTCTTAAGCTTTTCTATGATACGCCATTTTTCATATTTCTCACTGCAGTAGGAAGATCCTGAAACCACCTACCTTCAAGGGAGGAATTCGAGCCTAAGGCCAGCCCTCACCAGTGGAGGTGAATCCAAAGTCAGTTTCAACTCTTTTCTCTGCACTTGGCAAATGTGCAATTCCAAGGACAAACTCAGACCCATCCTGGAATGAGAGTTTTTGTTGATGAGCTGTTACAAAAAGGTTTGTGAAAGCTTTGGAAGCAGTTCATCTTTTTCCATCTCTGCTGGCAACAAGATGTCTTATAACATTAGCTAATTGACACAGATTTGAGGTTTAAACAAAGATCTTGTTATGTCAAGCAGTATCCATTGCTTTGTCAGCTTGATGATTTTCTTGAGACCGGCCTACAGAGGTAAAGCCAGAAAGAATACTCACCTTCTGCATCCCTTCTGTAGGATACAAAACCAAAATAAATGTAAACAAGAATATGCATTGTTCAGAGGGAAAAAAAAGCCTGAAAAGACCTTGTCCCATTGGCTAAAAGCAGGAATGGCAACAATTATAACACCCACTGTCTAACTTGCCTTTAAAGTCCCAAGTGACGAAGATCCCATACCCATGCTCTCCCCACTGTTGTGCTATCTTTGCCAGTAGAAGGATTCTACATCATGTTGGAAGTCATACAAAAAGCAAAAAGAAAATAACAAGTGGGAATTCTAAAGGTGAAATAGAACAAAATTAAAACATCCAGCAGTGCCTAGATGCATTCTGCCAGCCTTAGGTGCCAGTTGTGACTGATCCCCAGTTGCCTGTCTGGGATCGTGAAGACACAGAATTCCTCCAGTAGGTACTTAAATGTGCTCAAGATAATCACTTGCCGGTGCCTGCTCACTAGGTGGGATGTTGGGCAACAGGGTTCCTAAGAAGATGAACCATTTTGAACTTTAGCGCTGCACAGAACACAGCTCAATAAACCACTGCAAGGCACGGCTAAGAGGTTTCAGCACTTACATTGCTTCTGTTTCATTAAAGTCAGAAAAATAAAGATGAGAACAGAATGCGACTCACACCACTAACGAGGCATTCCTAAAACCCGAACAGAAACACACACACACACCACCGCCCCCCCCCCCCCCCCCCCCCCCCCCCACCCCCCAGCCGCACCCCCCCCCCCC
>NDXB01003298.1:115631-156437 GCA_002631895.1 Agapornis roseicollis | reverse complement strand
ACCCCCCCCCCACCCCCCCCCCCCCCCCCCCCCCAAGAAGCTGAGCGCAGGAAGCAAGCCGCTGCTTCACATCTCGGCAGCACAAAGGCTGCCCGCACCAAACGTAGGCTGCTCCCGGCGCTTCCTGCCCCCTCCGGCGCGGCACCACACCGGCCGAGGGCGGGACGCTTGGCCCCACCCCCTGCCCCCTCTGATAGGCTCTCCTGCCTGCCCGTCACCTGCGAAAGCCCCGCCGGGCAGAAGGCCCCGTTCTCCAATCAGATGCCCGGCTGGGCGCAGTGGGGATTAGGGGGAACGGGACGGGGCGCGGGGGTGTGCTCGGCCGAGCTGGGCCGCGTGCTGCCAGAATCGCGATAGCGCACTCCGAGGGACCGGGGCCGGTAAGGGGCGCGGGGACTCGCGGCTCCCGAGGTAAAGCTTTGCTCGGTCTCCCGCCGGGGGCTGGAGGGGAGCGGCGAGGCTGGGCAGAGGCCGGCTGGATTCCTTCCCGCTCTCTGCTCAGGCATTATTCTGGGCACCTCTGGGTCCTGCGCAGCGAGGATGCGTAGAGCGTGGTGGACGGATCGAGCTTAGGGTCATACCGCGCCGGCGCAGTGGTACGGACGGGTCGGGCTGAGGGACACACGGTACGGCCGCGCTCCGCACCGAGGAGGGAGGGAAACTCCGGACGAGAGACAAAGGGGGGGGAGCCGAGTCGGGAACATCCGGGTCATTCGCTGCCGCTTCAATCCGGGACACGCGCGAGTGCGGCGGCCGATCACGGTGAGGCCTGGTAGGGCGCGGGGCCTGGGGCGGTGGGGCCTGGCGCGGCGCGGAGGCGGCTCCGAGGCCTAAGTGAAGGGGACGTGGCCTGGCGCTCGCTGCCTGTGGCGCGAAGGGACGGGCGGCTTCGGGGCATGCGGGCCTGGTGGCTTCTGCTGCGGCCGTGCGACGGGGCCTGCCAGCGCGCTGCCGCCCGCCTGGGGCGGGCTCTGCGACTCCCGCGGTCCGCCCCCGGAGGCCTCCGTCGCCGCGGTTCGAGCTCTCGGGGAAGGTCTGCGTACCCCCGGGTCTGCGCGGAGCGGCCCCTGCCCCAACGCGAAAACGCTCAGGAGCGAACGGGCGGACGCCGGGTGCCCTGTGTAGGCCTCGGACGTTGGCCGTGGCCTCTTCGCAGCGGCTCTCGGCGGAGGAAGGCAGGGCTTGGCCCTGTCGCGGGAAGTCCCCGCACCGAGACGTATGGCTGTGCGATTCCTTTTGTTGTTTTGCGACTCGGGCAGCCGCTCGGCTGGTACCGCCTCTATCTTTTCATGCCGCAGACAGGAAGAGACTATCCAGTCCAGCTAGACCGCTCTGATTAAATGTCAGACCTTGGCTTTTTCCGCTCTCAGGAAAATAAAGTTTGTCTCGTTTGGGGGCAGACTACTGCAGTTGATTTTTGTTTGTTTGTTTGTTTTCTCTTGTGTCAGTGTTTAACCTGCAAAGTAAAACTATGAAGCTAGGAATGCGAAGGATTTTTTCCCTCTCCCTGTTCGGAATTAAGAGCTATTGAAAGTTTTTGAGGCTTAAAAAGCACATCGTTGGTGTTTTTAGAGACTTGTCATGTGTCAGAATTGTGGGTGTGATAGCCGTTCCTGTGGAACGGGAATGCTTCTTTGCAAGACTTGCCTCTTGTGTGTGGAAGTAGGTTCCCCTGCCCCCGAGAAGGTATAATTGGGTAAGACGATGTGCAAGGGAACGTAGTTTGTTCCTATGAGTATGTTGGTTTGGTTTTGTTCTTTCCAAAAGAGCTGGTAGCAACAGCAGCAGAGTTGAGCTGCTGAGTGAATTTGGAAGTTTGTGTTAATTTTCTAACGAATTCATAGCATTAAAAGGGGCGTTGCAACCGCTATAAGCTGGGCTGTGTTAAGGAGGGATTAAAACCAAACAAAATGTGAAGACTGGTGTGTTAGGCGTGTGTAAGGTAGGCTTGGTATAGTTCCTCCAGCCCAAGTTTGTGTTCCTCCCAGTGATGTAGCACGTAATTGTGTTGGGAATCTGATAGCAGTAAATTTTTTGGGTGAAGAAAACGAATTTGATGTGATTTAAAGAAAAACAAACAAAAAACCCCACCAAATCCCAACGCAATTGAACCCTAAGAATTGGGTGGGGAGGAGAGAGATGTTACTTGTCTGTGTCATTTTGGTGGAATGTGCTGTGCTTGTGCATTTGCTTTTAAATTGTAACTGTTTCAGGTTAATTGAGATTTCTTGCATTTGTGAGGTATTTCAAAAGCTTACAAGAGCTAAAGTTCATGTACAGATATTTGGGCACACTCCTATTCCAAAGGAAAGACACAGAAAAAAACGCAAGCAAATCATACACATAAATTACTAAAGAAGTTAAAATTAGCAGTGAGAATATTGTATCTTCAGCTTTAATACTCAGTTCCTGTTCCTTCATAATGTCTGAAACCAAAATACATACTGCGGTGGTCAGTCTCTGTCCTGTCTCAAGCTCCAGGAGAAGGAAAGTTCAGCTCTTCTATTGAAGGGCTGCTAGAGAGTATGTACTGGCCATTTGTTAATGGATTGATTTGCTTGTGAGGGGATGCTTACCTAACAGGAACTTAATTTTTGAAGTGGGCTCTCAGTCATTTTTGTCTCTAATCTGCTGTTGATAGTAGTTTGTAGTGATGTTTTGAATGTTTGTCTGCCCTTGTTAGGGTAGCCAAAATCGTGGAGACCATATACATGAAGCCCATTGTCTCATACACACTGAAATTTTGGATATGTCCTGTCAGTGCTTAACTAAGACAAATATTCCAAGACTTGAAAAGGTATTCATAGAACATGGAAGAAAAGAAGTTTAATTTGCTAGGACAGAGTACTGTGCATGAGCAGCTGAAAAGCAAGTGGGACACCTTCCCTTCTCCCCCCTCCCCCTGTCCAGTCACACCAACACCACTTGTCCCCACTACACCTAAGGCTGAAAAGNCCCGCCTGTGAAGTGGTTATTGATTGGTGATGCTCTGCAGGACACACGTTGTTTATGTGCTCTGGAAGTTGGCATTCCCCCTTAGGTGCACGTCATTAATTGGCTGTTGGCCACAGGAAATACAGCTCACATATTGGAAAGTATCCTATAAGGCATGTCTTGGCAGCAGAGGCAGCTGAGTTATTGAACTATGGAATGACATTGGAGCGGTTTATAAGCCGAAAGGGTTTCTCAAATTGTTAGGGGCAGATTCGTGTTTGTGCAGGGGACCACCAGGTGGAAGGACCACTGCAATACTGATGTATGTTCAGTAGCTCATTGACATTTGTTAATGTGCATGGGCTCACAAAATCCTTAATTTGCTTAAGGGAGAGGGTTCTTTTGTTCTGGTGGTATCTTTTCAGTGATTCCACATCTGCATGTCAGCAGGCTAAAATCAGAAGCGGTATGTACATGTGTGGAATAGGTTAGTGCTTGGTTAATTTTTTAAGCATGAGCATCATGTTAAATGATGTGTGAGATTTTTAAAATAAGGATCTTTGTGAGCTGCAGTTCATATGGTTCTAGTAATAGACTGCAATATTTTTACAGGTAATTACATAGTAATAGAATGTGAGCTTTGCTTAATTACTGGTGAGTACTTAAATATTTATTTTAATGGAGTGGTAACGCTGCTTTCATTATTTCTGTGAGTTTGTTTGGTGGAAGAATTATTCTCTCCTGGCTGTCATAAAGGCTTGTTCCCTGTGTGTGGAGTTGAGAATAAATTAACCTGACTTCTCCAACTGCCAATTATCAGCTCTTACTTAAAATGGGTAGAAGAGCAGTAGGGAGGAGGATTAAAAATCTTCACTGGAGTTTGTTTTGGCCATGTGGCTAATGAAACCCTAGGTTAGGTACAGTTGGACAGTGAAAAATAAACTCTCACTTTGATTACTGTTCTGGGCGAATGGAAAATCCTCATTTAATTTGAAAGCACCACTCTTACAGCCATTGTGGCTAGAACTGTTCTTGTGTCATTTGTAGCAGTAACCTGTGCTGTATGTTTCTTCTGTAGTCCGAGTCACCAAGTAAGATAAGACATGCTTGGCTGTCAGTAAGGCAGTGGAAGTGTAGAAAGATCATTCAGCTTATACTGGAATTTAAAACCTGCTTTGTAGAATGAGTGGCTATTCCTGAGTGCTCTTCTGTATTGCTGAGCGCTCTCTTCTGTATTGCTGTCTACAAGTTCTACAGTGGCCATCACTGTGAAACTGAGATGATCTTGTTAATTGCTGTGTCTTTATTGTTTTTGTGTAGAATACTGGCTTTCAATAGGAATTTTCAATCTAAAAATAACATGCATTGTTCCTCTGTTTGCCAGAGACAGGAGCAATGCAGGAGTTTGCAGAAGACAGCTTAACTTTCTGTGGTGTAGGAAGGAAACAGATAGGTGTTTATCAGTTGTGCAAGTAGGATGTCTGAATGGTTTTCTCATTACTAAGAGCTACTGTCGAAGTAATTTCTAAGATATGATTCAGATCTAAAACACAAGGTGAGGGTAGTATTTTGTAGGTCAAGACCAGTAACTAAGAGGTTGCTGATGTGGGGAAACTTGATGTTATTCCTGATGTTAACTTCTGTAGATGTGCAAAAACGTGTGTCTTGGATGTAGTAGTGAAACTCCTGAGTGAGCAGGGCTTACAAATAGTGTGTTCTTTACACTATAAGGAAATGTTTATACTAAAACCAATTATTTTCTTTTAGAAGGACTGTGAATATGTCTGGCATAGCTCTTAGCAGACTGGCACAGGAGAGAAAAGCGTGGAGAAAAGATCATCCATTTGTAAGTACGAGAACTGTGACATTTCTGATTCTGCAGTTGGTTTGGAGTTCTGATGAAGGTTTCTTTCATTTTTCTACCCGGATGTGATTTTTCTTATGTTGCTTTTTTTCCCTTTTTTTGTATTTAATAAAAACCAGTTTAAAGCTATGCAGTGCAAAAAGAAATAATTGTAAAGATACAATGTCATGAAGTATTCCAAGTACATCTTCCAGAATCCTCACCCTTTGGCTTTTTGCCTTAATTCAGGGATTTGTAGCAGTACCCACGAAAAATCCAGATGGCACAATGAATCTAATGAACTGGGAGTGTGCTATTCCAGGAAAGAAAGGGGTAAGACTCATCCACTTGCTTTCTGCCAAAACAAGATTATCCCTCGTAATAGCTAGTTATGTACTTTATCACAATGTCACTTTTAAATACCTATGTAATACCTTCATGCTAGTGCTTAAAGTGTTATAAACCACAAAATGGAGCAAACAAGATCCTTAAAGCCCATATCTTGCATCCTAGGAAATGCATCACACCAGAAAAAGGTTAGTTTTTCTCATGTGATTCCTGATATTTTAAGAATTGGGGTTTTCACTTGAGTAAAAATGCTGTCTAACAAGAAGCAGGGTGCCTTGTTTGTCTCTACCAGACCAGCGGCTCTCTGTTGCCTTTGTGTTTGGAGGCATGCTGTACTTCACCTCCTTCCCCTGAGACACATGAGTAGTTGAAACCACCAAAATGATTTCTTGTCAGTCAGATCAAAAATTGGAGTGGTGTTAGTCCTGGGATATCTTCATTCACTTTTTTTTTACAGCAAATCACTTGTTAAGTACCCAGAACCTGACTCCAAGAACGTCTGCAAGCTTTCCAGTTACACAACACAATCTTGCTGTCATACTAGTATTTTAGTAAGACTTTTGAGTATCTGCTGTCTTTCATCCGTAAGGTATGTTGCTCTGTGAGAAAGACAGTAAAAACTTGATTGAATGTCTGGTGTTCTACTTGAAGAAATTATTAAAAGCTATTTGTCTTCCCCTGTGACTGAAAGCAAACAGAATGGGAAAAGTTCATCATACCAAAAGGCTCCTCTCTTCTAAATGGGCAAGTTTGTTTCCTCTGGGAAATACCAGAGAATAGATATTTCTAGTTGTTAACAACTGACTACAGCTGTTCAGAACAAGTTCTTCAAATATACAATAGCAAATGAAATGAAACTTACTTGCTTCCTAAAACACAGTTACTTTGGTATTTATAGCACATTTTATTCCTGTTCCAGCTCGGGAGTTGGCACAGTCAGTACCAGTGACAGTGGAGTGCTTGGGGGGGGGTGTTCCTTTGCTCTTTGTTTACATTTTTTTTTTCTTTTTTCTTCTGCTAAAAAATGATACAACAATGATAGAAAAGAATTGGGGATTTCCCCCTAAGGTGGTTGTCAAACATACCTGCCTGCTCCTGAGGATAGGATCTGATTTTTACTCAGGTTCATTTTAAAGAATTAACACATTCATTGCAGTGTTTCCATAGCAAGGGCAAGTTAGAGAAGTGGTCTGAATTTTACATATGCGATAAACTTTTCTCTGCTTTTACACTTACCAGATATCTGCTTGTCAGAAGATCGGGCTTTTTTTTTTTTCCCTTATTTCCAACTAAGATGACAAGGAAATATATTTTTGAGACAGCCTTTTTGTGCTTTTTGGGATGCTTTTTCTAGATTATGTGAAGTTTTTGAATAGTACTGTTTTATTTTGTCTGTGGCATGGGAACTGCTCTTATCAGTGCTCTTCCCAGTTTCTGATGGGGATTAAAAGCTTCTGTAACCTGAAAAGATAGCATTTGTGAAACTACTTGCTACCAAGTACAGGTAGGGTTAGTTTAGGCTGGTGAACCTCATATCAACTGTAGCAGTACTACAGTGCTGTCTAAATTTTTTGTTCATTTGTGGGTTTTAGCCATGTTCTCATGAGGCAAAATAGAAGTCATTTACGTCTGCGTGCTCAAGGGGTGTATCCATATCTTCTCAAACTTATTTTAAGTGGGGGTATAATGCTGCCTTCCTCAGTGAACATGTATCATCTTGCATAATTAAAGTCCAGCCGGTAGCTCATTTTCTGCCTTCCCAGGTGGTATGGGCAAGAGAATCAGAAAAACATAAAACCTGTGGGTAGAGATAAGAACAGTCTCATAAATGAAATTAAGTAAAATCTAAGGATAATAGGAGTAATACCAACAATAACAATACTGACTATAGTAGGGAACAACAACAAAGAAAAAGAGAAAATTCAGAAAACCAGCTGTGCTGCACAGTGCAATTGCTCAGCACCTGCTGAGTGATAACCAACCTGACCCGAGCAGTGATCGGTCCCTTCCAGGTAACTCATCTCAGATTCTATCCCCAGCATGACATGCTGTGGTATGGAATATCCCTTTGTCGGATGTTGTGTCTCTGCTTCCTCCCAGCTTCCTCCCAGCTTCTTGTGCTCCTTCGCACTTCAGGGCATGAGAGACTGAAAAGTTTTTGATCAGGGTAAGCACTACTGCGCTACAACTCAACCATCATTGTTGTGTTATCAACATTATTCTCATTTTAAAGCCAAAACCAGCACTAGGACCAGCCACTAGGCACCACGTCAGCTACTGAGGAGAAAACTAACTCCAATGCAGCTGAAACCAGGACACATGTAAAACTTCAGAAGTATTCTGTTCATGTGTGGACTATGAAAATTTTACTTGTTTATGGAATTATCACCAATGATCCTGGCTCTGTTGAAGACTCAGCAACAATTACTGGCTGTAATGAAGTGGAAAAGCAGGGTTTTAGTTCTTCAGCTTGTTGTATAGGTAGGATAACCTGTCTCAGCCTAGACAGCATGCTACAGTGTAGGACAGCTGTTTCCTACTGTACAGCAAAAGGATGTCTTGCACTTTGTCTGAGAAATTGTATTCCTGATAAGCTTTTTTCCAGAAGTTTGATTTCTCTTTGCTGTAATCTAAACTCTCCCTAAACTCCTTATAGACACCATGGGAAGGAGGCTTATTTAAATTACGGATGCTTTTCAAGGACGACTACCCTTCTTCACCCCCAAAATGTAAGTAAAATGACTAAAAACCACAGGTTTGTTGGAACAATTTTAAACTAGTCCATGAAGTTCTATGAATGGGTATTACTTTCTTACAGATATTTTTTCTTTAGCAGAAAGTTGCTTTTTTCTTTTTTCACCACCCATGACTTTGTATTTAGAAAGTTGTGATGGAATGAGTTAAGGGCTTAGTATAACAAGATTGTGATAGGAGGGTAATTACTGTGTGTCTTTCCTCAAAGTCTGACAAAAGCAGCACTTGAGGTGTTCACTACTTGATCAGTACTGTTTGGAAACTAGCAGGTAGGCACTGTTAGACCAAAGCCCTTTGTGTGTTCTTAATGTTAGGTTGGTCTTCTAAGCCTAGAACTCAGAAGGCAAGAGCTTAGAAAGAATAAGAAATAGAAAAAGTTTCATCAACGTTAACCTTTTCATTAACTTGCTCTACAATATGGATCTGTTGTTTTTCTGACACTATGTGCAACAGGTATCTTCAGGTACCGGCGTTTGAGTTTTTTGAGTTTTCCTTATCCCATCTCAAAAGTGCTTACTTTAGAAATCTGAAAGTATTTATTGCTTTACCTAGTTTTTGTTTCTCAAATTGGCTTCCATTTCAAATCAGTGACAGTGAATACAGATGGCTCTTTT
Source organism: Agapornis roseicollis (assembly GCA_002631895.1). NCBI lineage: Eukaryota > Metazoa > Chordata > Aves > Psittaciformes > Psittacidae > Agapornis > Agapornis roseicollis. The sequence goes on along the minus strand of NDXB01003298.1, from coordinate 147,944 downwards.
GACAGTGGTTGATTTCTCATTTCATTTTAGTGTTTCAGCTGTATTGGTTGTCTTGGCAACTCCTTTTGTTACCACCTAAATACACAAGGAAACATGTTTAAGCTAGAAAATTTTTAACGTTAATATCTTGAGAAACACCAACTAGCAGATTGTGCAAGTGTTAAATGAACTGCCATGCCTTAAAATAGGATGTATATGTGACTGGTAGGACTTCATACCAATGCAGCTTCTGAGTTCCTACTGAACTTCACAAGTAAATCTTGCTTATGAGCTGCTCAGTGTTGTCAGATGAATTAGAAAACTATACTAACATGTAGGTATTTCATAATGGCTGTTGCATTTAAGTCCTGTAAAGATTAAAGAAATGGCAGAATATAGATTGAATGGCAGAAGAGTTGCACAAGCCTAATTCTTCAGTGAGTCAGTCTTGCAAATTGAATTTGGTTCCTCTTGTTTATATCTTAAGGAAATGTGAAATCGAAAAAAATGCTAGGAGCTCACGTCATCTTTGTGTAGAACTTGCAATATTTTAAAGTGAGAAGAGATAAGCAAAGGGCATTCTGTTCTATAGGAGTATCTGAGGCTGTAAAGACAGGATTAGTCAAAAAGCTATCACAAAGCTACTACAGACTATTTTGATAGTTTCCATTCCTAACCCAGAAGATTACACGTCACAACAACAGTGTTACATTGCTTGGGCTGATACCACAGGTGTGATGAAGTTACTGCTTTAGGTGCAGGTTGAGCCAAGAAGAAAACCAATATTAATAGCACCAGAAAGTATCTGTGAGTTTTTTCTGGAGGTAGGGGTTTCTTTGCCCATTGCTCTCCTGCTCTGTGTAAACCAGCTTGCTGACCTTGGTCTTAGTGCTGCATGCAAGTAATTCTCTCTTCCTTATCAGGTAAATTTGAACCGCCATTATTCCACCCAAACGTGTATCCTTCAGGCACAGTGTGTCTCTCCATCTTAGAGGAGGATAAGGACTGGAGGCCAGCAATCACAATTAAACAGGTCATTATTTGTACTTAGACATATTCTTAGCCCTTTTATTTGCTTTGCTTGCTTATCTGATGTGAATGTAAGATATTCACTGTTTCTACAGTTGGTTTCTAAGGGTTTTTTGTTGAATGTCTCTTAGTAATATCCATGCCTATGTTACTTCTATACCTTCTGCCACAGATCTTGTTAGGAATACAAGAACTTCTAAATGAACCAAATATTCAAGACCCAGCTCAAGCAGAGGCTTACACAATTTACTGGTAAGTATCTTTGCTTATCAGCTCGAAAGCTTTCCATATTGCCTACAGCTGTCTGTTACTTGCAGTATAACATGCTAATATTTTTAGGAATGATGAGGGGAATTTTCTTTGTGACTTTTATCCTGTGGAGATGTCTAGTTTGTGCTAAAATTGAACAAAACAATAACTTTGTGGTTAATAGGCTAGTGGGGCTTTTAATATCATTCAATGAAGTATGAAGACTCCTTCAGTTAGACCATGATTTTCATCCTGGTTCTAGCCCAACATAGAATCCTTTCCCCTAAAGACTGAGTAGTAGTGATGAGACATAATTATGAGACCAGTGATAGAGGAGACTGAATTAGGTGGTAAGTCCTCTTCAGCAGTGTAGGGGTAACTTCTGTGCACAATGGGTACCTGTAAGGGTGAGTTGCGGGGATTGCTGTAGGAAATATGTGGCATTTTGTGAAAACTAGATAGTCTAAAATAATAGGTTAAGAAGTACAGAAAGCTCGCATCTTCAGCAGAGTGAAGCTTGTACTGGCGAGAGGGCAGTGATCATCTGGGACCTAAAAAGGACTTTTATTTTTTTCCTTACCATTAAAAACGGATCTCTGGGGCTCATACAGAATCTCTGGGGGAGCCAGAGACTTGAAACAAATGCTTTTGGCACTGACAACTACTGAAACAATGACAAGATTGAAATCTGGAATTGCCATTCCAGACAAAAGAGCAGGTGTCAGAAGAGAGGCAAGTTTGAAAAATGACATTTCACGAGACTTCACATGCAGGCTGTCAGAAATGTCTGCTATAGGATCCTAGTGAAAATTAAACCTAGGGATGGGTAGCAAGTCCTGCATTTAATTAAAAGCTTTGTTCGGTGTTATTTAGGTATCTGCTGAAGACTTGATGGGATCTGAGTGCATATGGAGGACAGTTAGGTGGCCACAGTTGTACCAGCACTTCTAGGAGCCACTAATAAGGAGGAAGGGCCTCTCCTGCCCCCCCCCCCTTTTTTTTTAAGCCACTTCTGAAGGAATATTGGGCAAAATAATTCAGTTTTATACATGTATAGACAGTTCATGTGGGGTTTTTATCAGCTTCTACCTTTATACGTATATATATATATATACACACAAAACCAATCTTTGCTAGTCTTGTTTCTGCTTTATTGTGCTTTTGGACATGCATAGTATTTGAGGTGAGTTACTGTATTTCTGCAGTCTGAGAGTATGTCTCTTACTACATAATGGGTAGAAGCAGCAAAGGAGAGCAGGATTATATGTGCATCTGTAATTTGGCAGTTGATAATAGCGGGGATGACACGGGGCTGTTTTAAATAAATGTGGGCTGATGCCAGCCTTATAAAGTTTAACCATTCCAAGTGCAAAGTCCTACACCTGGGTCAGAACAATCCCAGGCACAGCTACAGGTTGGGCAGAGAAGAGATTCAGAGCAGCCCTGCAGAAAAGGACTTGGGTGTGGTGGTTGATGAGAACATGAACAAGCCAGCAGTGTGTGCCTGCAGCCCAGAAAGCCAACGGTATCCTGGGCTGCATCAAAAGGAGTGTGATCAGCAGGTCAAAGGAGGTGATCCTGCCCCTCTACTCTGCTCTCGTGAGACCTCACCTGGAGCATTGTGTGCAGTTCTGGTGTCCTCAACATAAAAAGGACATGGAACTGTTGGAACAAGTCCAGAGGAGGGCCACGAGGATGATCAGGGGCTGGAGCATCTCCAATATGAAGACAGGCTGAGAAAGCTGGGGCTGTTCAACCTCGAGAAGAGAAGGCTGCGTGGAGACCTCATAGCAGCCTTCCAGTATCTGAAGGGGGCCTAGAAGGATTCTGGGGAGGGACTTCATTAGGGACTGTAGTGACAGGACAAGTTTAGATTGGATGTAAGGAAGAAGTTCTTTCCTGTGAGGGTGCAGAGGCACTGGAATGGGTTGCCCAGGGAAGTTGTGAGTGCTCCATCCCTGGCGGTGTTCAGGGCCAGGTTGGACAGAGCCTTGGGTGACATGGTTTCGTGTGAAGTGTCCCTGCCCATGGCAAGGGAGTTGGAATTTGATGATCTTTTCAACCTAACTATTCTATGATTCTATGGGTTTTAGACAAGTTGTGAGTTATGCAAGAATAAGCTTTGCGTTCAAGTAAGAATATTTGTTCTCATTCTCAGGATAGCTTTGGTACTGTCACTCTAACTTCAGCACTCTAAATGTGCTAACCCCCTTCCCGTCCTACAGGCGTGCAGTCTAGTATGGCAGGCATTCTTCTGTGTGGATTCTGAGGATGTGAGGTCCATCACCTGGGTTGTATTTCCATGTGACAACACAATAGAACTGTGAGAAAAATTTTAGATGAAGGTCTGTACACCTGTTTCTGAGAAGCAGCTGGAGTGGTTTCAGTCTGGTCGCTCCTAACTGTTCATTGGTGTAATCAGTTTGCTTCATTTCTTCTTATCCCCAAACCATTGTCTTCCAAAGAGATAATGTGCTGCCTTTGTATTTTTCCTTTTACCGCAGCAAGCTTTCCTTCATAGCTTTGGGGTTAAGTTCAGTTTTACTGCAAAACTGTCTGCAAAAGCCACTCACTGTAAACTACTCTTGGTACAAGAGTAATGGTAACAAAATTTTGTTTGGCTCTTGACTGACACTTCTGACAGCTAATAATAAAACATACGGTGCTGAATGTAAATGGATGCTCTACTAAGCTACTCTGCTGCCATCCGTTGTTGGTCCAAGAGTAGAAAACAACTTGCCCTTTTCTGTATTGAGGCTGGGGCTTCATAACTGGTCACAATTCTGTAGCTAGACTTGGGGAACTACAGGGTTGGTTTTTTTTTCTGAATGTTGAGCTAACTTTTGGAACTGGAGGTCAGGATAAGCTTAACGCTGGGAGTTGGGGACTTCAGAAATGAAGGCTGAAACTACCATACTGTTAACATTGTCCCAGTTCTTAAACAGCAGCTCCTCTTTCTCTCCAAAGCAGTAAAGACAGTGCTTTAAAATCATACGAAGTGTATCAACTGTTAGTGAACTGCTCTCATCAGCCACTTTGTACTGTCAGAATACTGTTAATTTTAACTGTTAGTGACTTCAGGTCTTAACATGGGGAGTGGAAAACAAATGCTTAACATGTAAGGTAAAGCTGGCCTTGAAAAAGAGCAGGCATAGAACTTTTCATAGAGACTGGTGTGGTATGAATTCAAATAGTACAGTCATTTGACAACAGATGGAGATTGGGAAGTAACTAGTTCAACAGTACTTCCCTCCAAAGGAAGTTATCAGAGTAATGGTCCAGAATAAACTTTAATGTATTAATATTGTTCAGTGAATTCCTATCTAATTGCCTTCAGCAATTACTTGGTTTCATATTGAAAATAACTAGAACAGTAATTCTGTAATATAGTCTCTTGACTTCTCAAGATACAATTACCCTTTTTCCTCTCTTCTGTTCAGCCAAAACAGAGTGGAATATGAAAAGAGGGTTCGAGCACAAGCCAAGAAGTTTGCACCATCATAAGCATCTGTCATGCAGCATCTTATAAAGGAAGGGATTGGTTTGGCAAGAACTTGTTTACAAAACTTTTGCAAAATCTAATGTTGCTATGTACAATTAATATCCACTTAGGGGAGGGGGATGTTATGTGTGCCATTTTCCATATTCGCCACTTGTATACAGTTCTAAATTTGCTGAATTGCCCCCAGTTTTTTCATACAGGGTCTCTTCCTTCAGTCTTTTGTATTTTTGATTGTTATGTAAAACTTGCTTTTATTTTAATATTGATGTCAGTATTTCAACTGCTGTAAAATTACAAACTTTTATACTTCTATAAATTCACTAGTATCTCTAGTTCCTTTGCTCTCTGATGCAGGCATGCTTTAAAATGTTAGAACTATATTTAGCCTCTAGCTGGCTGTATGGAAACAAAAATAAACCCACCACAAAAATCATGCCCTCCACCCCCTTCCCTCACTGAATTTGGTTTTATATCTTTAAGAAACTAGGCGGTTACTGCTTAAGAGCCTCTGAGATCCAAAGTCAGCCAGCATCCTTATTCTGCATCACTTCCTCTGTGTTTATATGGCATTCTGTCTGTGTTGCTGTTTAGAATAAATAAACTGTTTATATAAAGGGCTTTGTTTCATTTATCTTCATTAAAACGATTAAAAGATTGCCATTTAAATGGCTCTGAACACAATTCAGTGCAAGTCCTATTTTTAAGGCCTGTGATGCTGCACTTACATTTTGTTTAGATGTTGCCCTCATTTCTTTTTCCTGCCTCCAACCCCAAAATGGATTCAGACCCTCTTTGGGCCCTGAGTGGTAATTGCAGCTATTCAACTTTGAATACAGGATTCTGATTAACTAGAGACCAATTTCTTACTGTGCATAATGAGATCAACATGCTGGTGTGATCACATTAACATAAAATAACACAAGCATTAGACTGATATGAACAATAATAGAAGGAATGTCCAAGGAATGCAAGGGGACCTACAGCAACCGGGCATTTTAAATGGTACTTGTTTATCAGGAATACTTCTGTGCCTTCTTCCGTATGTCAATGTATAGAGCTTTTAGGAAAAGGACATGCATAATGCAATTAAAGTTCCCTTCTGTAAAGGAGAAGTTAAATTATGTAAGTTATTTTCATGTATGTCAATCTGATGTGCCCTCCATTAAACTTTCACTGCTTTTTAATCACATATTTTTAGTCAAAATAATTCTGCAAAACGTGAAGTGTGAAAAGTTCTGAGTTGTAGCTTCTTTAGTGGTTTGTTTTGTTGGTTTGTGTTTTGTTAAAAAAAGGCTCCTGCTGGAGACTCCGGTCATTCTGAATATGATACAGGTCTGTTCTTAGGTCTGTATCTCAATTCTGCTTTGTCTGCATTTGGTTACGTGATACCTTAGGACATGGAAGATTTCGCTACATTAGAGCAGGTAACACCTTCATGTTATTCTTAGTGCTTGGAAAACTGTTTGTGTAGGATCACTTCCTTGTCACAAAACAGAAATTCTTGTTTCAACAGCTGAGTCAGGAGACACTTCATATGCTTGGGGTGGGAAAGTGAACAACTGACCACAGCTGAAGGAAAAGATTTGCCATTGAATTGATTTACTTAGGCTTTTTTTTTCTTTAAGGCAAATGGAATATTTGTACCACTAAAACCACTGCTGTTGCTCCCGATTCTGTCTCAAGCAGGCTTAGCATTGAATTTCTCTAGCAGAAGAGGGGTGAGAGGTGAAAATCTTGCTGTGACTTGAAGAGCTTGTATATATGAAGGTAACACTATAAATTGTCCTCAGTATCACCAATTCTACTCAAGGGTTGCTGAAACTCCAGTAGGATGCTGGAAACTCGAGCATTCCATTTTAATGTACAGAGAAGCCCTAAACAACATAGTGTTTTGGCACTTATATTCAGAGCTGTACCACAAAATTTCAATTGCTAATAGCTGTACTTTTGCCTACACACTGGCAGGTATATGGGAAAGTGAACCAAGATACTAGCGCTGATGAGAATCTCTGCCTCACGGCTTTAAGGAGCCTGCATTTCTGCATGCATTTCAGAAATACGTTTCAGCCTGTATTTCTGACTTGGCAGTGTCACTTCCAGCTAATGAGAATGCAGGCAGAGAGCATTGCTGAACCTGTTACTTGAAATTTTGTGGTACAGTTCTGAAATCCCTGAACAATTAGCTACAGATTAAATAACCTAAAGCCTTTACATGCATGCATGGACCTATAAACCCATATATACCCAGAGACTCACCTGAAGGAAGGCATTTGCTAAGCACCAAGTTACAGGTGAACAGGGCACACTGTTAAGTGTTCACAAGGAAATGTCTTTATAAAAGATGTTACAGCTCTTTAGGATTCTTGGGTTGGGGTTTTCTTGTTTCTTTGCCGGGCTTCTGGTGGGGTTGGTTTGATGACTTTTTTTTTTACTTTTCAAGCAGTTGGTTTACTGGTGGTTATAGCAGCAAGTCTACAGTACTATGATCTTCTGGGCTGCTCTCATCATTGCTTTCAGTGGCATTATCTGGAGTGCTCGCACTGTCCTCAGATTCTTCATTACTTTGTGCTAGTCTGGAAACATTTTTCACAATTATAAAAGCAAAGCAACTTAAAATAAGAAAAATGGTATTTAAATGTCATTACCCCAAGGAATTGAGTGGTCTGTTGAGATTACAAAATTCTTTCCCCGAGTCAACATCAAATGGATCTGTGAAAAGAAGGGAAAAAAAAAAGTATGCATTGATGAAGGTGGCAAATGTTAAGGGTCTGCCCCCATTTCCTCATTTTCATTTTAAGAGATTAGTGGCAGGGAGGGAAAGGCATAAGAAGTCTGTTTCAGCTTTCTGGTAAGTTTGCCATTGTTCAGGCAGAAACCAGGGAAAGTGAGAAACAGCTACCAAGTCCTGTGTGTCACCATCGTCCCCCCCATTCTAGTCTTTTCACTCTTCCATGCCCTTTGTAGACCACATCCACCCTGGGATTTGGTAGCTCTTTAGGGGTGATCAGGTTGCACACAGAGATTTCTAAGGGTTTTGGTAAGAAAACACAAATGTTCTCACAATGGTTTAGTTCCAAAGAGGCTACCTGGTTAGTTCACATCTACTGAGAACTGAAATATAGCTATGCAGGTTTACCTCTTGCTGAGCAAGGGAAGGACTTAGATTTACTTTGGTTTTAGAAAGCTGGGGAGAACTGGCACCTTGGAAAAGCGAGACAAAGCACAATAGCTTTGATAACACTGTCCACCTGCTCCATGCATAGGATTGTGGGTGGAAGTGTGTTTTACTTGGTATAGTAATTTTGTCCCTTAAGAACTGTCTTCACTTTGATGTAACAGCAGCTCAGCTTCCACCAAACAAGGTAACAATTTCATCCAGCCTAGCACCTTATGGCAAAGAGATCGAAGTTCAGAAGAACTAAAAGCTGTCTACCATCTCCTTACAGTGTGATCCACTCGCCATTTTTTATGGCACTTAACCATTGTGAAAGGAAAACATTAATTAGGAGCATCTCTTTTCATGTTGCTCTTGATCATCTTGATTGTCTTTTTTGGTCCTATCTAGACTGAGACATGCACTCACCTGTGAATAGAGTCTGAAATACTGTGATACAGGTAAGTTACTCGAAGAATTTGGGAATAAACTACTTATTTTCATTATTTTTATTGTCTATTATTGGATATTTTCAATAGTTTATAGGTCTGATTTAAAATATACTAATTAGGGACTGTATGCATTTATCTTTTCAAAGTCTGTCTTAGGTTTATGTTTAAGTAACTGGCTGTTGGACTATGCCTGTATTTCTCTTACAGTCCTCCTGAATTACTACTCTTTTTACTCATACTCTGCCTCTAACACCTTTTAACGTCAGCTACAATGAGGAAGCATCGCATTTCTTTTTGCTCCTTAGTTCTCTAACATCCTTAATTTGATCACGGCGGCTGCTCCACAGCTCCCTGGGGGATACGCTCCATATGCACTCAATTGCTTTGGTCATTTTCATCTTTCTGAGTTGGGGGGGGGGAGGGGGGAAGGCAAACTTGCTTATAAAAAGAAAGGAGAGAACAACCAACACATCTCAGCAAAGCTCTGATCTTGTACCTTGACAATATTTTCATGAGATTAAAGGAAAAGGTGGTAAGAAAACTAGTTAGGAAAAGAGGGTCTGCTATGTGTCTGGTTTTTCTTACCTATTTCTTCCTCTTTTTTTTCTTGGCCACTGTCTAAAAACTCCTTTTCAACTCTGAGCACTTCCTCCTGGCACTGACAGGCTGCATATCTTTCCAAGAGATTTTTGTTCAAGTCAGTAAATGCCTGACCCCACTTAAATTTCCTTAGAAGAATGGTGGCTAGGTCTGGGAATCCTAAAACAGAAAATAATCAGTTTTCTTTTTCAGTGTGAGATTTCATTCAGCACATGACCACATGACTGATCCAAGCTCTAGCTCCCACAGTCCTTCAGTAAGATGGCAGTTGTAAATATAGTATTTTCAGAAGATAAGATTTATCTGCAGTCTAGTCCTGTCAGAAAAGCTGTGATGAGTCTGCAGAACATCACAAGAGAGGCCAATTAATTTTGTTCTTAATCAGAACCCAGCATATTCAGAGCCAGCTGCTTCCTGTCGTTAAGAGAAAGGTGCCAAAAGACTCATGCTCTCTCTTCTCTGGCTTTTTTTTTTCCAAAGAATTTTTAGGTTTTTCTTAAATGAAGTGCCATCCTGACAAAACCAGGATTATCAGTTTATGTGTCCAGTTTCATGGCTGACACGAACGTCCCACAGATCCCTCACTACTGCCAGATGCAAGTACTTGGAAGCAAGCTAGACAATCTGATTCCAGGCTCAACATGAACAATGACCAGTGGGACAGCATTACAGTTTATTCTATTGCAGATTATCTCTTCTGATTTATTAAGGGTGTAAGAATTGCTGGTAACATATTTCACATCAGATGCATTACAACCTACCGACAATGCAAAAGGCTGCAGCAAAAGCTTCCACACAGGACAGTTTGCATGGGCGACCATAGTTCACAGGATTTGCAGCCACCAGGTAAGGCAGCAGCCGTAGGTGATTTCCTCTCATTCTCTTAAAGGGAGTTTCTTCTAATTTGGCCCACGAGCAATCTATGACTGCAATTCCACTCTGGGCAACGACGTGCCTGCAAACCCAAACATCTCTGTATTTGAAAAATCACCATCATAATACTGGTAACATGAGAATTACAGTTGCCCCTTTATACTGACAAATCTGCACGCCCCCTTCTGTCAATCACAAGGCATACGTTTTACAATGATCTAAAATACAGATGGAATGAGAAAGAATAATCTGCTTTTCCTCCGAACATGCATGTGGTAAAAAAGGTTTATCCATACGTTTCATACTGGGTTCTAGGTTTAAAAATACAACAGGAGAGTGCGACTAATAGTAATATTCGCATTCTCAGAAGTACACCAAAATTCAGATTTAAGTTTGTTCCCGCTTCTGAAGCCTCAGCTTCTCCCCAAGTAAATATATTTTTATAAAAATTTTGCAGGCACATTTGAAGAAAATTCTCAGCATTTCCCCCAAATAAATTTTCCAGCTAATGCACCGTGTTGCCTACCTGAAGAACCTGGATATGAAATCGTAAAAGATCACAGGCCTGGGATTTTGGACAAATTACCCTACAAACCACATGCTTTGATTTCTCACTGGGATCTATAGGTGCTTTCTTCACCTGATAGGAACTGTGTAAAAATGTTAACCTGACTTAATAAAGTGCCCCTATTTCTCATGTTTATGCATCAATGTACGGCAACCAGAAGGTCAAATTTATCCTGTAGCACAGTTTTGGCCATGAACAAGCGGCTGAAGTGTTCTCCTCAGTATGTAACCACTACAACACCTGAGCCACGTGTGCCTTCGCGGGCCTTGCAAACGGGCAGCGAGGTCACCCGGGCCTCACCGGAACCCACCTGTCAGCCGGAGAGATGTGCTCGGTAGCCAGAGGACTGAGGACGATGCCCGGGAATCTCTGGCTGAGGCGTAAGGTTCGGAGCAGCCCTTTCCGGGCTAGTTTCCTCCCGGTGCATTTCTTGGGATCGCAGTGCCCGAGCTCCCACATGGCAAGAGGGCACGGGAGCTTCGCCTCAGGGCCGTTCCCCTCGTCCTCCAGGCAAGCTGAAAACAGCAGCAGCGCGTTAGTTCCCAGCGGCTACCCGGCCCGACCCGAGCAGGCTTCATGGCAGACCCCGTGACCACCCTGCCCACAGGCCCCGGCACGCTCCCGCACCTCTCAGCGCAGCCTCCGCTTCCGCCGCGAAGGCGTCGAGGCTGCCGGCGCCGCGCCGCCTACCACGCCGAGAGGCAGACGGTCGGCCGCGCTCCATGGCTCCGCGGCTGGGCGGAGCGGCCGCTTCCGTGCCCTTCCGTTTCCAGCGGAAGGGGAGATGGCGGCTGCCCGGCTGCTGCTGGTGGCGCTGTGCGCGGCGCTGGGTGAGCGCGGGGCCGGGAGCGGGAAGGGAAGGGGAGGGAAGGCGATGGGTTACTCTGCAGCCAACCGCTCTTTGCTCAGCAGGGCCCTTCTCTTTGGCGGGGAAGATGAAGATAGTGGAGGAGCCGAACACGTTCGGGTACATGGCTGCCAGCTCGCCGTGACCGCGACCCACCCGGACTTGGCGCGCTCGGGGTCATCGTTCGCCTCAGCCCGTTCCTTCCTCCGGGAAGGGGTCGGGGCGCTCCTGCGGGAGCCACGCGGGGTGCGGGTGTTGTGGCACTCGGGCAGAGGGATATACGGGTGTCCAGGGGTAACTCGGTCTCAAGCGTTTAACTTTCCTTCTTTTGAAAGGTTGAATAACCCATTCTTGCCTCAGACAAACAGGCTGCAGCCAAAGATATCCCCGTCTCCAATATCAGGTATATTGCAAGCGTTACCTTTTTTGTATAGGTTGCATCATTTAGTGACAGCCATTTGCGAAGCAGTCTACCTTGACTTTATGCAGACAAAGACTACTTTTACTTGTAATTTTTACGAGTGTCATGGAAGAAAAGCCTGAGCAAATATATTTTATTGTGCTTCTGAAGGGTTAAAACCTAGATTAATGACTTTGATTCTCAATGGCCCGGTGTTATTTGGACTGCTTTTCTATATACCAGGCCTAGCTATGTGTTTTATTCTGTGGTTCTTTTAGCCAGTCACAGATCCTTCTAATCCTTACTAAAACCTTTTTTCCCTCTCAAAACAATCCCTGACATTGTCATACAGAAGTCATCCCGTCATCTGATAGTTCTTAATACTCAACCATTGTTTTAAAGAGAGCCTAAGAGTTGTCTTGGAACGGGTCGCAGAGGCTCAGTTTTACACACAAAGCCTGGGTGCTGCAATATAAATCCACCACTTTTGCAAAAATGAACAGGAATTGAAAAAAATTTTAGGCCATACGTAGAGGAGAGTAGATAGATAAAATAAACTAACGGCAAGGAGTAAGCAGGAGTCTCTACCAGCCTTAGGCACAGACTTAAACCTTGTTCAGCTTCAGTAACAGTTCACCTTTGGAACGGTAACATTGAGCTTGATTATGCTTAATGTCTTCAGTCATGTTGTATGAACTCAATTTAAATGTATAAATTTTGCATGCACAGCATGTGAAAAGTGAAATAGTTAGCAGTAGTTAGAATGCTGAATGGAAAGACACAAAAAAATCAGGAGAAAAGTTAAGAAGACAATCTACTCCCTGGATGTGGGAACTTAAGTGTAGCCCAACACTGTGAGTGTCTATGGAACTGGAATCTAGGGCATGGAACCCTGTCTTGCAGAATTATTTCTTTACAGTGGAAACCTTATATTCTTTTCTTTAACAAGACAGTTGGGGTAACAGTTCCTATAATTTCTTTTACAGCATCTCCAAGGAAATGGATGCATGAGTTTAAAGCATTACCCAGGGACATTCAAATCTGCTTTTCTTCCTTATGGGGAGAGGATCCTAATCTCTAAGGCACAGTTTGCATATGCGTTGCTTTTGCCAATCAGCTGATAATCTGTAGAATTAAATGCGTGATCATGCAGTCAGAAAAATCACATGGGAAAGAGAACCTGCTTTTATCCCAGTGGTTAGGACATTCTGCAGAGCATGATTCTGGTGGTCTGGTCTTTGTTTCTAGGATTGCTTGTCTAGATCTTTGCAAGCATTACATTGGTAATCCTGGCAGTGGGGCATTAGAATCTAGGATGGCCTTTTATTTTATTTGCTGCTTTTTTCCTTTTTTTTATTTCTCCTTTCCTCACAAATATTTAGTCACTTCATGCAAACTATGTTAAAAAAGGGACACTGAAATACCCCTGTAGCACACAGTTACGAACTTTTGGCCATTTTTTGAGAGTCAAGTTACCTGTCTTGAATTTCTTTTGACAGCAAGGCTGGAATGGTCAATTCTGTAAGACTAGAATCGTAACTGCTGGCCTGTCTGACAGTAAAAAGTTTATCTTGTTGAATGCTAACTGGTTAAGACTGTGAAGACAAACTGGAAAGGAGTATCTTGTTCAAGGATCTTAATAAAACTTAAATATGAAGTACTGCTGACATTCTGAGCAAATGGCCTTTCCTAGTATAAACTTGAGTTTGGATGACTTTGGGGATAGACAGCTGCTAAGCAAGAGTTCTAGTGATTTCAGTGTTAGATTTTGGCAAGATCTGATAGTTCCTTTTATGTATCTGGCCCCCCAGATACTTGTTTGTATACAAGTTTCTTATTTCTATCATAGAAAGAGGCTTATATACGTTAAGATCATTATGCAAACCAATATAGCACTAGTGGGAGCTTAGCGTGATCAGTATGGAAGATACAAATTTTCTTGTGTACAGTAAAAAACTTTTTCACATGCTTCTTACACTTCTGTCATCACAGTAACTTGCTTAAATTTAGCTAAAACATTATTCTTCCTTGATGTCATTTTATGGTGTTTCTAGGCCCTGCACATCTCTTTAGGCTTGCTGGCAAGTGTTTCAGTTACGTGGAATCAACGTGAGTAATGGATTTGGATATTGAATTCTTTATTAGCAATGAAGCAGTTGCTTATTTCACACTGAAACATTTCTTTTTTTTTCTTTTGTTTAACTTCCCCTTCTAAGGTACAAATATGAGTTTTGTCCTTTCCATAATGTCACTCAGCATGAGCAGACTTTTCGATGGAATGCCTATAGCGGGATTTTAGGGTGAGGCTTTTACACTGTTAAGCTCTACCTATGTTGTTAGCAGACCATTCTATAGATTGTTAAAAGGAGGCAGTTTTAAAATTAAGGTTCTTTTATTGGTCAGCTTAGGTCATTGTAGTTCCTGAGGCCTTACGCGTAAAAATACCTTGTCTTGGAAAATCCAGGTTTTTCTCTTGATAAATGCTAACCTCCTGCTGTAGCTGGAGGCTGATTAATAACCAGTGACAACTGCACAAATGCTATGTTAGTGTGAGAAATTCAGTAATGTATAACCACAGCTTATGTTAACAAAGATTTCATGTCTCTTAACAATTTTTGCTTTGAGTTTAATATAACCTCAAAAAATGAGTGCTTTATGCCTAGTGGTCCTGTTAAACATATTTAATAAAAGGTAACAAAAGACTCACTGTAGATCCCAAAAAGTATTCCGAAGTATTCAAAGCACTGCTATAAAATTAGTGCCTATCTGAATATTTTTTATAATTATCTCTTTTTTTTTTTTCTTCCTCCCCTTCATTGTGCACAGTATGAGGGGAAAAGTGTGCTGAGCATATCATTTGCTTTAGGGCTAGCAGAAGTAGAGACTAGTTCTTTTAGGTGCTTTCACCAGCACTAAAACCCCTGAAACAATGAGTTGCTCAGAATACTTAGCATAATGGAATTTGTTGTGAGGTTGATCTACAGTTGTATCAACCCACTGGATTTAAATATGGGTTTATAAGTGCAGATGGCTTGCAAACTGAAAGCTGATCCAAAACTGCTCTCAAAATAATGTTGATGTCCCCTGTGTAGCAGCCTGGATAGCAAACTACGCTGTTGGCTGTTAAGATATGGAAATACTAAGACAACAAAAATTAAGTATATACAATTAAGTTCACCATGGAGTAGGGTATTCTTGGTTTGTTTGGGTTGGTTTTTTCTTTGGCTGAGCGTTCACTTTTTTCATTCCAGTAACTTGAAGTAAAATAATGTTATGTTCTTTCAGAATCTGGCATGAATGGGAAATTGACAACAACACATTTATTGGAATGTGGATGAGGGAAGGAGACTCATGTGAAACTAAGAGCAGACAGACAAAGGTATAATAATCTAGACTATGCTAGTTCTGACAGTATGGTTCTCTACACACACTCATGATACTCTGCAGACTGAAACATTCCTACCTTGAACCAGTCATCATTTAAGATGTAACATAAAATGTAAAGATTAATTCCTGTAGGAGCTAGGTGAATGGATGGAGGAGGGAAGCTAAAATCAGGATAAAATTTTGAAGAAATTTGTTTATGTATTCTCATTGGTCGCTTTTAACTCTTTTTTTTCCTTGATAGAGTGGAATATTCTGGTATCACCACTGTAGAAACATACAGTGCTTTGTAATTTGTGTAAGGAAAAATAAAGAAAAGGTTATTTGTTGTTCTTAGGTTGGTATGCTGAATTCATTCAGGAAAAGGGAGGAAAAAGCATTAGGCAATTAACAGCATGCTGAAAAGCTAGGTAAGGTTTAAAAGCAACCGCAGAAGGCATGAAAGGGTTAAGGAAGGAATCGAATACATGGGAGTGGGAACGGAACAAAGTCAAGAGAAACAGATTCTGGTGTGAGTACATTTTGAAGAAAAAGTAAAAAATTTTATTTTATGGAGTTGCTAAAATGTTTCACATTCAAACAGTCTCTGTGCCCAGTAACAATTCAGCTACAACAGTAAGGAATGGTGTCTGAGACTGGGCTAATGCATGGCACATTATTTGTGTGTGTCCTTTATCCTTTTATTCATTGATATTTTTCTCTCTCCGCCTCCCATTTCTGTGTGTTACACAGTTTTGCAGATACAGTAAATTAAAACTCACATTCCCTGGTGATGTAGATTGCTGTTATGAAGAGGAATTTAAGTATAGCTCATAACAGGCTGCTTTTCATGTATGTTATTAAAATGATGGGTGACAATACAACACTTAAGAGAGGGTTATTTAGTTGGAATAATAATTGATCTGAAGATGGGATAAGAAACAAAATATCTTGGCAAAGGCAAAAATATTTGTACTGTAGTGGAGGTGCCTTGTTAACATCTTTATCTTCCATAGGGGCTGCAGAAAGAGTTAGGATTTTTGTATGACCTTTGATACTGGGGTTCAAATCTGTCACTGGTATTTAGTTTTGAACAGAGAGAAAATACTGATGCTGCAAGTTTCAAGATGAAAACAAATTTATATAGGCTAGTTCTATATTGTTCTCTTTATTTAGCATATTGGTCAGAACTAAAATTTGTCATGCGAATTATGCTTATTTCAGGTAAGTTTCTGAGTATCCTATTTACCCTTGTTTTTACTCTCGTTCTTGCTGGAAATACGTTGCTTGGGAGTCCAAGGAACAATCGGGGGGGGGGATCATTTCCCGTTAGAAGAAGCAGTTTTCACATTTGATAAAGCAATTTGAAGATGTGCTCGCTATTATTCTTTTTCTGTGCCTGACAGCACTACAACCTTTGACATGCCAGTGTGTACGGAAATGCATCTGCTAGCATTGGAAGACAGCAAGTTGATTATGTATGCTGGTCCTGTTTCTCATGGAGGTGTTTTGTTCATCTTTGTTTTTACTGATGTTTAGGTTCATCTTGTTTGTGGAAGGAGCAATAAATTGGCTTATGTGTCTGAGCCAAGTACTTGTGTTTACTCTCTGACATTTGAAACTCCTCTTGTGTGCCACCCCCACTCTCTTTTAGGTAAGACTTAGGAAGCCATTTGTGTATGGAGCAGCTGGCATATTACATTAACCTCAGAGTGTAAATTTTTAGTTTCTTTGAGTCTGTAGATTGATATAAATTAGTGTTAAATGTAACATATGAAGTGTATTTTAAATTATAATCATTATGAACATATAGGTATTTCTCAGATAAAATGCCATTGCTAGCATAGACCATGTGAGAGATGGGGTTTGGGCTGGGTTTTGGTTTGGGTTTTTTTTTCCTTTTTTTTTTTTCTGTACTGACTGTAGGAATGATCCCTGTAGTGTCTCCTCGCTTATTTACATTACAAAAGGCGCAGTTTAATTAGAATTACATTCAACAAAGAAACAGGAGGCCTTCTAGCTGGAAATGTGAGAAAAAATTTTGGTTGGTGGCATTCTCCAGAAACTTTAAGTATGTGAAGCAGAATTTAAGTTTAACCCCAACTCTTGAAAGCAGTAGAGGCTGTGTACTGTATAGAAACATTGAGTTCTTAAAACAAATACGCTTGCGTGCTGCTAGAGGAGCATTTAACTAATGCAGGACAAAGCTGTTGATTTTTACATGGTTTGACTTCCATTTTTCAGTTTATCCAGCTCTGACTGAAGCACTACAAAAGAAGTGGGATGAAGCAGAGCAGCTTCTGTATGATGAACTAATAACTGACCAGGTTTGTTAATGTCTTCCAACTCTATTGGTAAAAAACCATTTCTGTCAAATATCCAACCTTGGCATTTGCTGAGTTTCTCCTTTTGGACTGGATGCATTTGCTCTGCAGTTGGCAAATAGTCATTTTTGTGCTCTGTAACTGCTATATCAACTGGTAATAATATTTTCTGTAGTGAAGCTTGAGGACTTGGAGTGGCTAGTGCAAGTTACAAGCAGAGATGAGAGTGGGGTGGATTGATCTGTTGTCTTTGTGAAACTTCTTTTTTCTAGGGTTACAGAAAAATACTGAAAGAGATTTTTGAGGAAGCAGGACTTCTAAAAGCAACAGAAGAAAAGGAAGTTGAGAAAATAAGTTTTGAATTTGAAACAGTGGAGAAGTGCAATAAGGTACAGAGTATATCTTTACAATGTGGAATTAAGTTGCCACCTTTTTACTAGGTAACAGTATCACTGACTGTGTTACCTAAATACCTTTGGATTCAGCTGAAATCCATTAATGGGATTTTCTTTTCTGGTTTTAGCATGTAACAGGCTGCATACAGAGTGATTTGATATCTTTATTCTAGCTCTTAAGTAAAAAACAAACCAGCACAACTGAATGCCCAATGAGAAGACAGGGTGTGGGTATATAGGAATTGGTGTAGGTGCTTTGGTTATGAACACTTGCAAGTACTTTTTGTGGAGAATAACAGTCTAGAAATAAGAGAGAATTACTAGTGAAAATAAATGTGTAACCAGCCTTGGGAACGCTGACGTTTCTCTCTGGATAATTACCCAGACTTGCATCAGAATGCATTGTCAGAAGCAAAAAGCAAAAGGTAGAATGATCTATACTGTGTCCATTTCTAAATTACTTTCAGGTGTGTGAACAGTCTTTCTGCAACAGAATCAATATTCTCTGTAAGTTAAGAGAAACTACTGAAAGTGAGAACATGAAGTTACTAGGTCAGGAGTTGGGGATGTGGTGAATTTCAGACTTTAGCATGATGATATAAAATAAAATAAGGCTGGTCACGTAGCAAACTTATGGATGCAATTTTGTGCTATAATAAAATGCCAGTTAGCGAGTAGATCCAAAACAGTCACAGAGAGCACTCCTAAATTTTACTCTCAGGACTGGAAAAAGCTGGCTCCTGTTTTGGCAACATACAAAATTTATAATTTTATTTCTATCTTGTTCTTGGAATAAGCCGTTTATTTTTATGATCTTTTAAGTAACACCTGTTAACAGACCACCCCCCTTTTTTTTTTTTTTTTTTTTTTATAAATTTTTAATATTTTTTCTTTTTTTTTTTTTTTGTTAGTACATGTTATTTTATTTTTCCCCTTTTTTTTTTTTTTTGTTAGTACATGTTATTTTATTTTTCCCCTTTTTTTTTTTTTTTAAATTCCCATTTCATGTATGCATTTGGAGAGTGGGAGAGCCATTTAAAATGTATTTTGTTTCTTAGGAATACAAGCAACTTTCTAAAGAAATAAAAGCCCTGAAAGATTTATTAAGTCAGCATGGTATTGCATACAAAGGAAATTTTGGTGAGTTTTTTGGTATTGTTCTTTTTGTTACTGTCTATTCAGAATGTGAATACATAAATGATGGGTTTGGTACAGCAATAATTACATAATCTGTCACATATGGAGATTCAGTAGACGAAACTTTTAATAAGTATTTAGGTCGTGGTTCCTGTGGAAGAGGACTTCCTTTGCACCCCAGAAAAATCTGTTGATGACATGAAATGTTAGCTTTATGGAAAAATTTTCCACTGCTGTTGTAGCTGAAGTTTGTCTCCAGTACTTAAGGTGCTAAAGAAAAAGGAAGTCCATGTTACAGCATTCATAGCACATAAGCAGCTTCTAAGTAACTCTGCTTTCTGCATAGTCAACCACAAGGCCTGACTTCTTCAAGAACACTTGAAATGTTCTCTGTATCCATTTGAATTGCTTTTATCCCTTTTTAGTCACCTTGATGTCTTGATGTTTAAAAGCAGAAATAACTGATGTCTTAAACTAAATATTACAGCTGAGAATACCAGTGTTGAACATGTAAGGCACAAACTGGCAACTGCAATGACAACTCCTAATGGATCAAAGGATGATGAACACCTCCATGGCGATACAGGAGTTTGGAATGACACTGTGTGAAGAAACTTGGGTGGTAAACAGTGAGTGTGTATGGAACATCAAGCAAGTTGAATCTGTATCATGCCACTGAGATGACTTACCATCTGCTGGTATTCTCAGCTTTCTGAATTCCTGCCTTAAAGCAAAAGGAGCGTACTGGAGCGAGGGCTTTCCATTGCTGAGAGCATTTGTAAAACTTTGCTGTTAGGCAGAGGTTTACAGGTTCTGTGCCTCCAGCCCCGGCTTTATTTTCTTTGATCAAGCATGGTACCAGATGGTGTAAATACAAAACAGTTCAAGACCAGTGCTGTAAGATGTATGAAATGTAGTAAGTTTAATATTAAGAATACGTGTCTGTATGCTAAAAGGTTTTCTGCCAGAGCAGTGCACAATGCACTGCTTCCCCTACCCCCGTTCAGAGGCCGGTGTCATCTTTGGAAAGTGGGTGGATGAAAGGAAAGCTGTTCGGGGTCAGACAGAAGGGTCTGCGAAAACCCGCAACTGTCATGAGAAAGTAGTTGTGTTAAGGGAACACACGGCCGTTCTCTGTACGTGATATCGCGCACGGCGGGCTCTCCCATCGCGAGCAGTAGAAACGTTACTGTGGGCGCCGGGAGCGCCGTCAGCAGCCGTTTTGCCGCCCCTCCGTGAGCGTCTCCCAGCCCAGTGCCGCTGCGGCGCCCCCCGCCCTCGCGGCAGGCCGCCACCGCCGAGTGCTGCAGTTCCGCTTCCGCTGGGCGCGGGAGGGCGGGCGGCACTGCGGAATGAGCTGGGCGCTGGGCCGCTGGCGGTGAGGCGGCAGTCGTGGGGAGCGGGGCGGCCTTGCGCCCGCCGCCCCTGACGCGTGTGTCTTTGCAGGGCGCGGCGCCTGCCCTGGCCCGGCACCCGGAGGTGGCTGGCGGGGCGGCGGGGCCCGGAGGGCGCGGCGGGCGCGGATCCGAAGGACGGGGCGCCCATCCTCTTTTCCACCAGCAAGGCCAGCCCGCGGGTGTGGAGTGTCAGCCAGTCCATGGGGAGCGACTACGAGAGGCCGTGGGTGAAAGTGCTGCCCGTGAGCCTCCTGTGCACTGGGCTCCTGCTCTGGTGTGTGTTCCGGGAACCAACGGAGATCGATGAGCGACTGGAAGCAGTTTTCTCTGGTCAGGGGATGGACTCTTCAGATGTGGCGGAGAGGAGCAACGCTCCCTTGCAACTTCAGAAGGAGAAATGACGAGGACGGGAATGCGGCTGCAGTGAAGGAGCTGCCAAAAGTTTACTGGCATTCACCTGCTTAAAAGTTTAACAATGTAATGGGAGAACTTGTCTTTGCAGGCTTGCCTTGCAAGCTTGACTCCTTCGTGTGTCGTGCTGGTTTTAGTAATCTAAGCTGGTAGCACAAAGAGTAGATTCTTCCTGCGCTGCACCGTAGGGGTGGACAGGATGTATTGCAAATCACCTTGCATTTGAAGATACGTTTTATACACCCCAGCTCTTTTTCATGGCTCGTTTTTCTTACATGCACAGCATATTAGAATATCAAAGCTGTAAGTCTGTAAAATTGTTGCTGAAGGTGACCTTCATTTGACTTTTTCCTAGTCACAGAGTATATTCAACTTGCATTGAAGACAACTGTAAGTGTATGCTTCATTAGAACGTGATTCTGTATTCTGTTTTGGTGGGGGGTTTTTTGTTTGTTTGTTTTTTTCCTGTTATTTTTTTGTTGGGGTTTTTTTGTTTGGTTGGTTTTTTGTTGGTTGGTTTTTTGGGTTTGGGTTTTTTTTTGTGGGGGGAGTTGGTTTTGTTTTTTGTTGTAATTCTACTAAATGGTGTAGAAATCATCTTCAATCCTTAATTCATACTTGGTGCGTGCTATCTGGCTATGACCTTTTAGGCACGCCTGATTTAGATTATCTGGGAGGAGANTTTGTGGGGGGAGTTGGTTTTGTTTTTTGTTGTAATTCTACTAAATGGTGTAGAAATCATCTTCTTCAATCCTTAATTCATACTTGGTGCGTGCTATCTGGCTATGACCTTTTAGGCACGCCTGATTTAGATTATCATTACTGGGAGGAGAAGTTTTGTAGGGAATTGAGATGATTGGGTTGCAGTGTGTTAGGAGGGAACCCCTCATTTCATGAACAATGTGGTATGTTTTTTCCTTACAAGTACATCAATACTCAAACTTACACACCCTAGGGACTTTTCATGGAGAGGAGGAATTTAAGCTACTCCTACAACTTATTTCCCTTCAAAGTTAGAGAATTCCTTTTAAGCTTTCTAATGTAAAAATGCAAAACTTTATGTGCCATTAAAAATCTTTCATAAAGAAAAGAAAACAAACAAATCCGAAACACCATCACCACCACCTCCCACAACAAACAGTAACTCCAACCGTGGCAGCAGCCAGTAAGACTACAGCGAAAACTGGTACAGCATCAAGTTTGTCTGACACTGCCGATGAGTCTCTGAAAAAGATGCACACTATGCTTTAATTTTGCTGTTGAGGCCCACTGTAGTTCATCCAGGTGATGCCTAATAATTGAGTATGGTTGGTTTGCCACTGCCATAAGGTTTAATTCTAGGATTCAATTTCTACTGCAGTAGACTGTTGCAACTGAGATATGCTCATACGGGCGTCCTGGCGAATAACAGTGATTCTGGATTCTATTTATATTTCCCTAAGGTGTAATGCCTGTTCCTCAGACTACTTTGCTTTCTCCCCGTTCTTTAAATCAATGCACCCAGCAATGTATTAATTGTACTTAAGGAAATAAAAGAGCTTCCCCTTCGTGCGTGTCTTATGTTTGGGTAATGATAGGTGTTTAATAAAGATGATAAAACTACTCTCATAGTCTCTTGCGTTGAAACTCCTGCCGGTTACTGCCTGCAGCGTTTTGTTGGAGCACTGCAGTCCGCACGGCGCGTGTGGGACGGCCGGCGTTGTAGGGGGCGGGGCCGGTAGGACCGAGCTGCGCCTGCGCTCTGGCCGGCCGCGGAAGATGCCGTCGGTTGCGAAAGCGGTGTGGCGGGGCGGCGGGTCTGTGCAGGCCGAGCAGCCAACGCACTACACGTAGGTACTGCGCCCTGGAGGCGTCCCGCTCCCCGGGCCCCGGCGGCGTCTGGGAAGGACCCTGGGACCAGAGGCAGAGGGCCTGGTTGCGTGCCAGGCCTGTTCCGCGCGGCCTGCTGCGCTGGCGGGAAGTCTGTGAGGAGATCTGTCCCTGGCCGGCTCATGCCGTGCTCCTTTTCCCGCTCCAGGCACCTCAGGGAGGAAGCCGTGTTCTCTGCTGGCCAATTAGTGGTGTTCCGGGCACGGCTGCCTGCAGAGCCCCTGCGGCGGTTCTCCTCGCCTTGCATCTCCTCCCACGGTCGTGCCTCTGGGCTGCACTGTGTGCTCCGGTATCCCGAGCCCTGCAGCACCCTTTCACGCTCCGAGACCTCTCTCTTCAAGCTATAACAGCAGTCTTCCCACTCCTGAGCGTTTCGCAGCCAGCCTCAGCTCGAGTCCTTGGGATGTTTCCGTGATAATTTTTGCTGACCTTCCCTTACTGAAAGTTCCCGTGTGCTTGCCATCCTCTCTACAAGCCTACCTCTTTTCTTTTATGGTCTAAAGTCCCTGCAGCCCGCTGGCATTACTGACAGCCCATCTCATGTAGGAGCAGGTGCTCCCCACACATGCAGAATGATTTGTCACATAGCGTTACTCCCATCTCTGTAACTTCACTTCTAGAATGTCGCATTTCTAGCACGCTCAGAAAGACTGCAGGAATGAGGCCATTTACTCAGATATTGCTACAGCCTTTAGCGTACAAATAATCTATTCTAGTGTGAGGTGGTTTTGTTTGGTTTTCCCCTGCCCCACAGTCCTGGGTAGTTTCAAGATTCTTGTCTAAACCTAAATGCATGCTTCATCGTTTTGTGTCACGGTATCCCCCACGTGCAATTTAAGCACCTGGGAAAGAAAAGATGCCCAATTCCTCTTTCTGGTCCTTTCTTTGTGTGATATCTTAAGTTCTTTTAGAGACATCTTGGAATTATAGGTTTCTTCTGTGAAGTCCCCATATACCCTTTCCTCTGCAAATACTGCATAACTTTAGCAAAGTAATGAACTTGCTAAGTTGGCTAATAGACATCAACTGAGGGAGGAAGAAGTGCTGTCTTTGACAAATGCCACAGTTGTGCCCAGTCTGGCATGATCTTGATATCCTGTGGATAGAAGTATTGGACATTCTATCTTTTGTGCCCTGCATGCTAAAGGACTGCCTTACTAACACCTAAGTAGCCTCCAAGTACCACAGACTGTCTGAACAGAAGCATAATAGTTGATAAAGTAAGCTCTCTCATAGCCCTGGTAACTTTCATAAAGCTCTTTTAACTCTTTAGTTTTTTATACAGTGTGTCCATACCCTCTGAATGTTGTGATTAAAGACTAGTTTAAATTAGATGTGGGGTTTTTAGGTAAAATAGCCTTTGTAGGACTACCTTGCATAGTAGCAAGCAATGTGAATGCTTATTCTAGTAACTTGTTTGATTTATAATCTCTTTGGTGGTTACTTTGTACAATATTCTAAATGTTGCTCTTTTTAAACTGATGTGTTTATTTGATTTTAGCTTAGTTACAATATAGTATAATTTGCCAGGTGTTCCACTGTATTTTATTAGTAATACATTTATCAAAATAATGAAAGTCACTTGTGTGTAACAACTAAACAGTGCATTGTGCATAGAACTAAAACTGTGTGCAGGTACATTTGTAGAATTTTTCATGGGCTATGTGCACTGAATTGTTAAGTGACTTGTTAATACTGTAAAAATTTGCCTCCAACAAGATAAACTTGTAACACAGTTTAATTTTTTTAGGTATCTAAAGGAATTTAGGACAGAGCAGTGCCCCCTATTTTTGCAGCACAAGTGTACCCAGCACAGACCATTTACCTGTTTTCATTGGCATTTCCTAAATCAGCGTCGTCGTAGACCTATACGAAGGCATGATGGGACTTTTAACTACAGTCCAGATGTTTATTGTACAAAATATGATGAGACTACAGGAATCTGCCCAGATGGAGATGAGTAAGTGATTTCTTTCAGTCCTAGGTGTTTATAGTATTATCAATGACATTAAAGAAAAATGGTAATTTTTACTTAGCAAAAGTGATTGATAGAATCCTGCTGCAATTTATTTGGAGACAAATTTCAATAAGTGATTTGTTAACTTTTGGTACATACATTTCTATATAAGCATGTATTATTGAGGCTATTGTAGAGTTAAAACTATGATTTTTTGTTGTGGTGATCTTTAAAGCGTAACACAAGAAACTGGTTTTTTGCTAGTATTGTTCCTGTACATTTGTCCCAGTATTGTTGCTGATCCTTTTTTTACTTTTCCAGTTGTGCTTTCTTAATCTCCTGGCAGCTTTAAAATTGACACCTAGGTGCCAGCCATACTGTATAGGGCTGGCTCCAAGATTTTAAACCTGCCTCTATGTAAAGGTTGTAAAGGTTGATGGGTAGTAGTGGAGAATGACTGTTCCATGATGCTTCCAGTGAGAATAGGCAAAGAAAAGAATTTACTGTTAGCTGTCCGGCTAGACCGTTAGTGTTTGCATTACCGTGGACATATATCTCTTCTAGAGAAAGGCTACAGGGGCCTGCAGTGAACTTGGAGAGGAGCAGAAGCTTTGTGGAAATGAGAATGAGCAGATAGTACAATATGGCAGGCAGATAAGCATACATAGATGAGTTGGGTATATTGTGGTTATATGTCAGAAGAGCCACCTTCATCTGCAGTGGTGGAAGCAATGAAGGACTTCTGACAAAAAGAAAAAAAAAAACCCAAAAGGCAGGAAAGCAACTGGAAAATCCGTAGCTTTGCCGAGTAGGCGTTTAAAAAAAAATGTAAGATTAATTATTTTGGTTACTGTGGTATATAGGAGCACTTGTCACAGATCAGCTGTCTTTTGTGTTGTATGCTGTAGTTACAGAAGGAAAAGGTGGATTTTCCCAGAGGCTTTACAAACTAAACAACAGAGATAAGAGAAGGTAAACAACAGAAATGTCCTAGGCAGCTTGAAAACACTGAGTACCATGTCTAAGCAATAGAAAGAGCAAAATACGTCTCTGAAGTATGATGTAAGAGAAAAATGAATTACCTTTTCAGGTGTTTGTACAGCATTCCTGCCGATCCTAGGGATCGTAGGCATATGACAATATTGAAGTTGGAAGATACGCTGCAGGGAGGGATTGAGAGGGAAGTGTGAATATAACTGAATTCCCATAAAGGAAGGAGAATAATGTTTCAAGGGGAAAAAAATGAGTGAGAGCAGACAGTAAATTAAGAAAGCTGATTCGAAGAAAACTCCAGAAACAAACTCACCAATAGAGTTTCAAGTTGACAAGCCGGTATTCTTTATTGCGGTGCCGGGAGACACGGGGGACAGCTCCTCCTAATGTGTGTCCCCATATTGTTATACAGGCCATCCTTATGAGTATGCCCATATGTCACTGGGAATATTGCATCATTTTCCAGAAAGTTTCCCACATGCTTACAAAAATGTGATGGTGGTCTTTAAGGGTCGTTTACTTTTCTCAACAATTTTCATTACGTCATTACTTCAGGCAGGCATTGAAGCACCAGCTTAATTAACATTACAGACATAGCAATCATTCTGTTCTTCTACTTAGCAGTTAGTTTAACTGCTCCCATCCTGGACATCTGCTAGTCCATATACTCCCCAGTAGATGTTTACACCAGCTTAATGGGTTCATTAAGACCACAAACACAGCAATCATCCTGTCCTTCTACTTATCAGTAGTTTAACTGTGCCCACCCTGGACATCTGCTAGTCCCAGGTACTCCCCATCCCCAGGTCCTGTTTTTCTATTCTGCTTTTCTTACACCTTTTGTACTAAGGCCCTAAGGACCTGAAACTATGTCAGCTACCTTCAAGCACCACAGTTATTTTCCATTACAAAACCATCAAACTTAGTATTACTTAGAACTGATTACATTTTGTGCTTCTGTGCCTCCTTGTCTCAAAACAAAGATAGATGGAAGTAGAGAAAATGAAATGTTTTCTTTGGCTCAGTTATAAGGCAAGATTATTGAAGACATTTGTGAGGGAAGTTTCAGAACTGTGAAGGCCTTATTTTAGATCTGATCCTGAGAACTGCTGGCTAGAAATCACAGCCAACTACTGTAAGTTGGTAGCTGAAATTAAGTCAGAAGAGAAAAGGCATACATGGCAAATGGTTGGGAAAAGCAAGAGAAGTCAGGGAAACTTGCTTAAAGATAGACAATACCACAGCATATCTAAAGTGTCAGGAGAAAAAAACGGAGGAAAGCACCTACATTTCTGAGGATATGCTTACAGTGTTGTAGTATTCCTGTTTCCGAACTTGGCAAAAGAGTATGTTTTGACCCTGTTTTGTTGTATGCTTAAAATTTAGCTTTTTACTTGGAGCAACTTCAAATTCTTATAGAAATAGGTTACAAGCAGTAGTGCCAGGACAACTTTGTTTTAAGCTATGTGTGACAACCAACATGTTGGTACTTTTTTGCCTTTTATTTATATCTGTCTGTTCTGCTCATCTGAATGCATGGCTAGGTGAATGCAGTTTGTGCGTTGATAGGGAACTAGCAAGAAAGGTAGAGTGATGACATCCATAATTGTTCTCAGGAACACACTTTCAGGACAGTTAAAGTAGAAATTGTTGGTTTACCCAGGCTTGACTAAGGTATTTGTCTCCAATTTTCAATCTCTACTGAAAGGAAGCTCAAAATTTTAAAACTGTTTAGAAAAGGGCTTTTGTAAGGGTAGCATATTAAAAGAATCTGTTCTGAGTAAGGGCCTGTGAGAAAGGCTCAAATACTCGCAGAGTTAAGGGTATAAATTTTTAGCAGTGACAAGTGTCCCTCTTGATTTTTTTTTAAATATTGTGTGGTTTTCAACTACTGTCAACTGATGTCAGATCCAAAATAACTTCTGGTTTAGAATAAGTATCTGTAATGTTAGACTGCTGTAAGAGTGAATGAATTACAGAAGAGCACTTGAAGTAATCATAGGAAAAAATATGTCAGTGCCTCAAGGTTTAACAGGAGTAGAACTATGTAGTTGTTTTCATAAACTTAAGAACGTCTAGCATTACCTTTTAAACTGAAACAGTTCTGTTCTTAAAGGGTATCTTGAGAATGTTTATGATGTGGATTAAGAATGTGAAAAGGAAATAATACTTTTCAGTAATCAGTTAACCTTTTAGGCTTTTGGTGAATGTACTGTTTCATAGTGTTACATCTACTTTGAATAATGTAATAACAGTTTTATTTGAGAGATCTGGATGGAGAAAACAAAGTGGGAAAACCTGTGACCTGAGTATTTCTCCCTCTCTGGCATTGCATACAAGTTTTGCCTACTTGTTTGACAGCTATGCCTATATTCACAGACTCACAGACTGGTTTGGGTTGGAAAGGACCTTAAGGTCATCTAGTTCCAACCCTGCTGCCATGGGCAGGGACGCCTCACACGAGACCATGGTGCCCAAGGCTCTGTCCAGTGTGACCTTGAATATTGCCAGGGATGGAGCATTTACCACTTCTTTGGGCAACCTGTGCCAGTGCCTCACCACCCTCACAGTAAAGAACTTCTTCCTTATATCTAATCTGAACTTTCCCTGTTTAAATTTAAGCCCATTCCCTCATAGCCTTCCACTGCAGTCCCTGATGAAGAGTACCTCCAGCATCCTTGCAGGAAGGCTGCTCTGAGGTCTCCACTCTCTCTCTCTCTCATTTAAAAATAATAGAAGGCTTTCTCTTTTTATTATTTTTTTTTTAGTGGAGTCCTTCCCTGATAAGGCAATTTCAGTCAGGAGAATCTGCAGATATTTAAGCAGAAATGTTTGTTCTCTCTTAAGGAACCATGGACTTAGAGACAAGCAATGAGATGTAAACACCTTTACGCTTCTTGCATGGAAGTTAAGACATTTAATTCTTGTTTCCAACCGGAACAAGCATACTTCAGTAGACAAAAATGGAGGCATGAACATTATGCATGAGAATATGACAGAGTATTCCCACCTTTGTGAGGTGTGCAGATCTGAGTGGAACACCAGAGTTTGTAATGGACAGTCTGAGGGCAAAATGGAAACATTTGGCCCTTGCAACAATTCTGGACAGTTAGTAAGAACAAAAATATAGTCTCAATTGCATTTCCTTTTGTTTAGAGCTCTGTACAGGACTGGCGCTGACAAAAATATCTGATTGACTCTTGTGGGTTTTCTCATTTTTCCATATCAATAGCACTTCTAGCAGAACAGGAGGTCTGCATCTGCGCTATTCGCACATCACAAACAATTTCTTACAAAGTTCAGCTGAGACAGTATAATGGATGCAACAGAGATTGCATCGTGGCTGTCATTTCATGTGGAGCCAACAAGTGTGAAAGAACTACTTTCAAATCCTGAGTGTAGACTATGCCTCATCTTACACTGACAAAATGAGATGTAGCACTGAATTTGGTATGTGTAGTCTTCTCACTAATTCCGTTGGGATTTAAAGAGATAGGTACAAATCACTAGCTGAAGCCTATTATCTTGTTTAACGGAATGCTGGTCTTAAATTTCTACAAGGAAGCATCTTGACTCTCAGAAATCATAAACAGTATAAATTCCTAGAAGTCAGCAGAAGCTGCAGATGTTTAGCACAGCAGGAAAAATGTACAATGTTGATGTAACTATACAAATACCAAACTTGTAAATGTTTGCAAATGATTGCATTTGCTTAGTTTCCAAGTATTGTTTTTTAGAATACAGTAAATAAAGCTTAATTCAGAATAAACTCATGTGAGTGGTTAAGTCTACTTAGTTCTTCACTATTCTCCCTCCAAAGCAAAATATTTCTGTGAGATTTTTCATTTATTGTTCTGTATCATTCTGGTTTTTTTGGTGCAGTTTCTTTTTGCTTTGGGATGGGGGAAGGTTTTTGGAAATTAGTGATCTTTCAAAACAGCAGAGACCAAAATTAATTACACTGAAATAAACTTGTAGAGAACAGACATCCCTTTGCCTATATTTTTGTGGGGATTTTAAGATTTGTTTACTGTTGGTAGTTGCAGTTATAATCCATATATGATGCTAACCATCTTAAAGTATAGACACTAACTCACATAACTGTGTCTGAAAAATTATTAGTATATGCACAAAGATGTATTGCTGATGTAAAAATTGTTCTTTTAATAGATGAGTCATTGTAGATTTCCCTTGAAATCGTTTCATAAGTCTCATGTCTTTAAAAAGCAGGCATGGAAAAAAAAACCCACCATGTTTCAAGTACTCCTTGATTTTAGATTATGATAACATTAAAAAAAACAAGACCATCTTCTACCTCCTACTGCAGAAATTATTTGAGCTTGTATCAGTATGGAAAATGTCATTCCTTAGCTCAGATGATGTTACAGGGGTGTTTACTAGACATAGTAAGCATAGACTAGCATCTTTGTGAGCTAGCCTTCTTTAAATTCTTATAACATTAGCAGAGACTAAGAAATAAATATTAATGTTTTTAATTTTGAAGCTGATCTGTGATGGTGCTATGTTTGGGGCAATTTTTCTTTGAAGAATACTGCTAGGTTACTTGTTATAAGTTAATAAGAAATACAGCGTAATTCAGAATTAAATAATAAAATCAGTGCTCTAACTTTCCTGTTTCTGTTATGTAGTTGCCCTTACCTTCATCGGACGACAGGTGATACAGAAAGGAAGTATCATCTCCGATATTACAAGACTGGAACATGCATTCATGAAACAGATGCCCAGGGTCACTGTGCAAAGAATGGAATTCACTGTGCCTTTGCTCATGGGGCACATGACCTTAGACCACCAGTATATGATATGAGGTAGTCTTGTTTCAAATTATTCAGCCTAATTAGCAGGAAATAGCATGTCTGTTATATCACCACATACCAGAAAATGCAGTATGCTTTGCATGAAAAATACACTTGCTTCTGTAACTGTAAACATAAAGGTACAATTCACTGAATCATGATAGCAGATAGAAGCACACTGAGAAATACAAATACTGAATTTTGGTAACTTTCAGTTTCAGGAACCGTATGTGGTAATCTTATGACTGATAAAAGACCAGATACTCTGCCTTTTGTCATTTATGCCTTGAACATTTGCATGTGGTTTTTACATTCACAAATTTATGATTTTGTTAAGCCATCTTTCAGTTTCTCAGCTTGTTTGTCATTTTCCCTACTGATGTTCTATTTTGTTTTTTTTTTTTTGTTTAGTTATGTTGTATTTTTTCGTGTAGAAGATACCAGTATTATTTTCTACCTCTCTAATTTGTAGTCAAGCAGGTATGAGTTTTAGCTCTGGCCAAAGGCGGGAGATAAGCATGCTGTTGGGAGGTATTATAAATGGGTGGAAGCAGGGCTCTTGCTGCAAAAATTGGTCTGTATATACTCATTAAGAAAGGATTCCAATTCCTAGAGGGCTTTGAAGCCTTGGAGGTCACAAGTGTCTCTTATCAGGCACTGGAAGAACATTCTGGGGAAGTATCACTATATGCTTGCCCTATTCTTATACTCTTCCCTAGGAATCTGCTATTGGCCACTGTTGGAGACAGGATTCCAGGCTAGATGAACCTTTGATCTGAGCTGGTATGGCTGTTGTCTTACATTCTTAACTTTGTTATCCCTTATTCTCAACGTTCTGTTGGGAGATAGCTCTCCCTTCATAATAATTTTAGTAAAATTACTGCTTTTTCATAATTATAAAGTCATACTTTGCCACAGAATTCACTGCTGCATTACCTGGTCACATACTGTTTAGTTACGTATAGCTTTTCTTTCCAGAAGACTTTCTTCAGTTAGCTAGCTGATGCTTCCTCTGCAAGATGTCTGTACATTTTCTGCTTTTTAGCTTCCCCCATTTAGCATATGCAGCATGAGGCCACGTCCGTCTGAATAAGGAAGGCTTAACATCTTTATAATCTTTTGTATTGAGTTAGAATAAGGAGCCAAGGTATGGCAAGACTGAAACCAAGCTCTGTTCTCTAAATGTTTTTTAATGTATTACATGATTGTTTATTGGCAATTGGCTATGTGTAGAGCATCAGGAGGAGCATAAGACACATTGTGGTAGGAGTCTACGTTTAACAGCTTGAACCTGCAAGTAGGCTGCCCCAAACTTCATTGATGTTTGTGAAAAAACAGTCATATGCTGTTGCTTCTGATGTCAGGCATCCAGCATTCATAAGAACGTCCAAACAGGTCTTTTTCTTTGGTGGTCTTTTTGTGCTATGGTGGACACAGATACTAGGGTTTCTTCATTTTAAGTAAAGAGCAGAGAAATAATAGTCAAATCACTGATGCACACGTTAAATTTATTCCCCTTAATAGCCTTGTTCTTCCATATATCCAGCTTAAAGAAAAGCACTCTCTAAGAACTGGTTTCCTTCTCATTGCCTGCACCTTTTCTGAATCTGTAAAGGAATATTTTGACTATTTTAGATTTGGCTTTGGGTCTGTCTTGTTTTCTTTCCCTTTGAAATTTACTTTTTTGAGATATGTGGGGTTCTTGAAATAATGTGTGAATTATTTTGTAACTATTTACATTATAAACCACAACCTTTCAAACTGCTCTTAAGAGAACCTGAGTAGGAGTATTTTGGTATAGGAGGCAAGCTGCTTGATTATTTGTATCTCAAGAAAGAAGTGTCAATTGACAGTAGAGGCCTTTGATTCTCATAGAGTAGAGAATATATTCTTATATTAAAGGTCCACCTCTGGTATCTGATTTCTCATCTGGTTCCTCCATTGCTTGTAAGTCTGCCAAATATAATTATGCTATAGTACTTTTTTTTTTTTTTTTTTTT
>NDXB01003298.1:102604-115512 GCA_002631895.1 Agapornis roseicollis | reverse complement strand
TTTTTTTTTTTTTTTTTTTATATTTTAAACCTTATATACTGGTTTGCTATTGTTGAATCTCTGTACAGCTTAATTTTACTAAAATGGTGTAATAGAATTGTCTTCACACATAAGGCAGAGCCTCTTATGGTATTTAATTCTTTCTCATAGAGTTCTTCTGTATTTCTCATCACCTTTATTGTCCTTTCTATATCTTTTTTCATTCTACCATGTCCTTTGTAGCAGTGAAATATCAGTACACCAGCATGCAGAGGTACAGATGGGCATTGCTGGTACAAACATTGTCTGTGTATATAACGCCACCATTCCTTCATGTGTTCTTTTTGGTTTGTATGCCATAGTAATTCCTTACACTTGTTTACCAGCTTCAGTGCAAGTCATGGTATGAAATACAGTCATTTTTTAATTTTTTTAAATTTAGGCTTGTTAAGAGCTGGGTCAAGTGTTAGAATGCTGGTAGATTTGGTCAGGTTTATGCCTGCAGCAAATAGGGTTACTTTAGCTATACATGTACAGGTCAGCAGTGTTATTTTCTTTTCCCCATTCCAGAGAACTGCAGGCACAGGAAACCTTACAAAATGGGCAGCTAGGATGTGGTGAGGGCATTCCAGATCTGCAGCCAGGAATTTTAACAAGCCAGGCAATGATTGAGAAGATCCTTAGTGAAGATCCAAGATGGCACGGTAACATTACCATCTCCTTTATCTGTTTCTTTATTGGTGTTTGAGTCAATTTGACTATCCTAGATGTTTATCTGGGAGAAGTTCAGAAGCCTATTTTAACAGAGTAAAAATTGGTGTTATAGAAGTAATACAGATGCTTGTGAACAAGTTGTACTCTCTGTCACATTTATATTCAGATTGCATTTTGAAAATGTTTTGTTTTGAAATGCTTAAAGCATTTGGTCTAATAGGGTCTTTGAAAATATATAATAGGTCAGTTTATTCAGTACAAGTGCTGCTAGTCTTTGTCATTGTATTGTTCTTAAGAACACTGAAGTGTTAAAATCAGTAGGAGTTCTGGTTTGTGCTAAGTAGTATTAATAATTGGAATCTTGTTTTTTTGAGACATTAATATAGTAATTTATGGACCATATTCTTTGCTGAACTTGACTAACAGGAATAAAATAGAGTATTAAACATGAAATAAGAACAAAGTTTGTTCTCATGTTCATGGTTTAGACTTGCTTATTTTGTAGCCAGAGATCCCAGGCTGGTTTGGGCTGGAAGGGACCTTAAAGCTCATCCAGTTCCAACACCCCTGCCATGGGCAGGGACTCCTTTCCCTAGAGCAGGTTGCTCCAAGCCCCGTCCAGCCTGTCCCTGAGCACTGCCAGGGATGGGGCAGCCACAGTTTCTCTGGGCACCCTGTGCCAGTGCCTCAGCAGTCTCACACACTGTAATCTTTGCTATGTGAATGTGTATCAGTAATGAAATTTTGAGAACATCTCTTCAGCTAGTTTTTCGCAAATCCTACAGGAGTCTTGTAGTATTGTGCAGTTCATTTTTGAGAACATCAGGCTAAAATGCTGAATTAAAGATATATGACATTGACTACTTCTGTTTTACCTATATCCATTTTCCCATCTTAGGAAGAAGTTAGATTGGATTGACATCATTTACTCCTTCACAAACCCATGCTTGCTGTTAGCTAAATTGTACCTTCTAATTTATTTACTTGCTCCTTTGTTTCTGTGAATTTTTCTGTCTCTACACAGAACCTTGTTTGTCATTTCCTAGTTCCTCCTTCCTGGAACCAAAGGTGTAGATACAGAGGCAAAGCCTCTTTTCCAAAGAGGCTTAAAATTTGTCCAGGAAGATTTACTGGACAGCCTTAACATGTCTTAACATGTTCAATTTTGGTGAAATAAGGACTGTCAACACTAAACCCAAAAGAAACCTAGATATAAAATTGCATGAGCTTTTAGTCTTATTAAAATGAATTATTTATTTTCAAATGTTTGTTTTCAAAATGTTGAATGTAATAATTAGAATTCCTGGGTAGTTTTTCTGCAGTAGATTGCAGTGCTTTATTTCTGTACTTTATTGTAATATTGGTATTGAATATAAAAACAATGATGATTGCTTTGCATGTAAATGTGTTAGACTATTATTAAAAACTGCGGAAGTCAGTCTGAGTTTATACGAATGGAGTGGTCTATAATTTTACACCAAAAATCATATTTTTTTTATCAAAAGCAGTATGATACCCACACTCCCTAAAGACACTCTGAATGCAAAATTTAGTTGTTTATTTCTTTTAATTGTTGACCTGTTCACAGACACAAATTTTGTATTAGCTGGCTACAAGACAGAACAGTGTACCAAGCCACCCAGACTCTGCCGCCAGGGATATGCATGTCCACACTATCACAGTAGTCGAGATAGAAGACGAAATCCCAGAAAATTCAAATACAGGTATGTAAATACTTACTAACAATAGACTTGTTGGTCAATCCGGCAGCTTTTCTTTAATGGACTGATCGGTTGGGTTCTTCTATAGTACAGTTGGATGTTCCTAGTGGAATACAACCATGTCTTTCCCAATAGCCATGCTAAATTTTTTTTTTGAGAAAAAAAGTGTCTGTTGAGAATGAACAGGCAGTTTGAAAGACAAAACCTATGAATCTGGAATGGAAATATCCTTACTTGTGAAGAATGAAAGCAGTTTCTATAAAAACTTGGAATCACTAACTCAAACCTTTGTAACGGAAAGATTGATTAAGATTTCTGTCTTGTTTTCTGATTTCATCCTATAAATTTCTGTTTCTGAGCAATATTTTTAAAAGCAAAATGTAATGCATTCTCCCTTTTTACCATTACATCATTCATCATTATATCATTTTTCATAATTTTTTTACACTCTGGTTTCCTCATTGGTTTTGCTGGGTTTTTTATGTGGAGCACTACAAGGTTTAGAATTGATGGGCTTTGCTTGATAGTCTCAGGACTGTGAATAAATGTTGTCAGACAGACAATAGGTAGATAGAATCCTAGTAGCTCAGCGTTCTATCAAAGAATTTACAGGTTGTCAGAATGTCTCAGAATTTGTAACTTTGTAGGTCCCAGAATCTAAGGTGCTGAGATTTTAGTGGGAAACGCTTTGAGACTTCTGCTGAGAGTTAGATGCAGACATGCTCTGGACATCACTTTTTTCTAGGTCCACTCCTTGCCCCAAAGTAAAACATGCAGATGAATGGGGTGAACCTTCAAGGTGTGAAAGTGGGGATAGCTGTCAATATTGTCATTCTCGTCCAGAGCAGCAGTTTCATCCTGAGGTAAGAACTACATCTCTGCTTAATTTTAGTGATTTCATATTTATTATGGATTAGATCATCAATTAAGATATTATTTATGAAAAAACATGTGACATGCATTCAAGACTTAAGTTGTTGAGGTATTTGCTTAAGCAAAACAAAATTTTCTAAGAAATAATTATTTGTACTGCCGTGGTTTTCACTGATGATAGGCATTTTTATTTTATTGCTTATGAGAAAATAATTATTATTCTCTGGATTTGATTTTATATGTGTTCTCTTTTTTACCTAACCTCTTGGATTGGTAGGGAAGTCAGAGTAGTAATAACTTGGGTCAAATTTCTATTTTAAGTATAGTTCAAAAAAGTTTTATTGCAAATGATTAAGAGAAACCTGGATAGATCAAGAGGATGTGGAAAGACCAGGAAACTCTCATAGTGGGTAAAATAAGACACTCCAGAAAAACAGTTTAAATCATTTTAGATTCTTCTGTAGGCAAAGTCTTTGTAAGTTTGTTGGACGTTTGAGTGTAGTAGTGAAATGCTTGAGAAGAGAGCAGTGGTATGCAGTCTGCTGAGGTTTAATTCTTATGCAACACTGCAAATGTTAAATGTGCCAGTTAATGGAAACAAATGTGATACTGAAGAATACGTTATGCTAGAAGCTGTCTGTACAACAGTGGATGTCTGTTTTCATTTTGGGACCTTTGAATGGACATGAAGGATTCACAGCAGGATATGATTTTTTTTACTAGAAGGTTTAATACTTAGTAAGCTGTAAGCAAAGACCATTTAATTGCTAATTTCTCTTTGAATTATGAAGACTATTGAAGGCATTTCGGTATCATACTGTAAAAGGAATTCTTGGACTATTGACTCCAGGATTGTTGCAAGCTTCGTATCATACATTTCCTATCATAAGTTGACCAGCTACATGGCACTAAAAAGGTGTCAACTATCTCTGCTCTTGAGATGCTGCTCCAGAATTCCACTGTCCTGATTACTGGGGATTTTACAGTCGAGATTTATTTTAAATTATCTAATTTCCTCTGCATCGTATTCCAGCTTCTTTTTCTGTACTAAAGGTGTCTTTCTGCTTAGTATTACACCATACTTTTATTTATGACAAAGCTGCAAATTGAAGTGCTAAAATAAGTCACAAGGCTCATCCTTCAGTTCTGCTGTTAATTTTGTCAGCTGCTTTCCTCTTTCATACCATCCATCATCATCTCTCCATTAGTCAATCTAACGGCAGATATATAACACTGTTAAGAACCATGTTCTTCATTATCTTAATTAATCTTACCGCATCCTTTATTGAAGTCCTTATTAGAATGACCACATTTCCATTTTAGAGGACCTTTGATTTCTCAAAGTTATATGGTAAATCTACGATGATGTGCCTTTGCCAAATGTATTTACATTTTTATCCCAGTTTTTCTGTCTTTAATCTGAATGGCAATAATTACTGGACATGCAGTGACCTAAGTCAGCTGTTTTTTCTCTTCTCAAATATGCGTGAGCTACTTAAATGCTCGTATAAACATATGTGGCCCAACTTGCAAACGCATATAGCATAGGGAATAAACAAGGGGAGTTAGAGATGGACCTGTGCCTGCAAGGTAATGATCTTACTGGCATTACGGAGACATGGGATGGCTCCAATGGCAGAGTGTTGGAATGGAAGGATCCAGGCTCTTCAGGAAGAACAGGAAGGGTAGACAAGGAGTTGCTGCCCTCTATGTCAGTGACCAGCTGGAATGCACAGAGCTCCACCTGGGGTGGATGAGGAACCAACCAAGAGCTTAGGGGTCAGGATTAAAGGGAGGGCAGGGACAGGTGATATTGTAATGGGGATATGCTACAGTCCCCCAGACCAGGAAGGCTTAATGGGTGAAGCCTGCTGTAGACAGATAGGAGCAGCACAAGCCCTGGTCCTCATGGTGGACTTCAGCCACCCTGATATCTTTTGGGAACAATACAGCAGGGCGCAAGCAATCCAGGAGGTTCCTGGAATGCATTGGTGGTAATCTCCTTCTCCAAGTGATATAGGAACCAATAGGAGGGGGCAGTGCTGGACCTTGCTCTCACCAACAATGATGGCTTGGTGGGGAATGTGAAGCTCAAGGGCAGCCTTGGCAGCAGTGACCATGAAATGGCTGATTTCAGGATCCTTAGGGCAGCAAGGAGGGAACACAGCAAGCTCACTACCCTGGACTTCACAAGAGCAGACTTTGGCCTTTTCAGGGATCTACGTGGTAGGGTACCATGGAGGGAAGAGGGGCCAAAAAAAGCTGGTTAATATTCAGGCATCACCTCCTCCAAGCTTGTAAGTGATGCATCCCAACAAAGGGGAAGTCAGTCAAGAATAACAGGAGGATGAAGAACAACAGCATGGATGAAGAAGAAGCTCCTGGACAAACACAGACACAAAAGGAAAGCTTACAAAGGATGGAAGCAGGATAGGTGGGCAGTTTGGTGGGGATAGTGTTATGACCTCATCTAATTTTAGGTCTAGTATTTAATTTCACAGAAACTAGCAGTGTTGTCTGCATTGAAAGAGGAGTTTTCTTTCAGCTTTCCCTCCTTTGCTCAAGCTCTGACTTTCATCCAGTTGTGTGGTTAGAGTGGAAATACCATACAGCTTTTGCATCTCTGACTTGAGGATTCACAGCACTCACTTGGTTCAGTTTATAATGAAATTCGGTATTTTCAGTGATGGTAGTTCCTCGATCTACTTATTTGATATCCATAACTTTAGTGCATCCTTAACTTTTTAATGTCCTTCAAGTTGAATTAATACTTACTACGTTCAACATTATCTTCTCTCATTGGATGTTTTCATGTACTTGCTCTTAACCAAATTAAAATAAAGAATATTGTCATTGCCTCTTAGCTCAGTGACTGTTGAAGAAATCTCCTGGTTATCACACTCAGGAATAGCTTGCTTCTACTGTTAATAGATAGCAGACATGTTTTCATCTACAGCTGGGAAGTTAGTCTCTTGTCATGATTTACTTCTTCGAGTTTGCTGTCTGTCTTGTGATACCAATACATGAAGATGACGTGGCCATATCTGAGATCTGTCTTTTGAGATGCAAGCTCTGCCCCAGTATTTTGATATTATTATCATTTGTATCTGTAGCATTTACCAGAGGCACTGTGTATCATCTGGGTAGCTCACAGAATTAAGTGAAGCTGGTTTTTTTGCTAGGAACTCAAACTAAGAGTGAACTTCCAATTACATGTTTTGTTGAAAGCATTTGGAAATCAGCCCTTCTCTTTGTTTGTTTTGTTGGGTTTTTTTTCTTCTTTATCATTAGTGTTGTGCATACAGCATTGGGTTTTATATTTAAACAGTAAACAGAGAACAGGAAAGAAATATGGGCCCAGCTTCATTTCCTCGTTTGGGTGTGGTATCCACAAATGACTTCTATGTTTTTTTCAATGTCTGTGATAGTTCCCAGTGAAATCAGTGGAAGGATCAGTCCTGCTGTTTTGTCTGAGTGTGTCATTTGGATGAATGCTTGTCTGCAGTGGGGATGTTTTGTCACTTTTTCACTGTTCAAGGAAAAATAAATTATTTGTAGAATGATAAGCATCAGTAGTATTTTTGTGATTTAGCATTTTACTACAGTTTCTTGGATGACCTTTGGATTATGCATGAACTAGTATGAATATAGCAACTAAGTTTTCAGCCTTTGATTCAAAATCACTTATGAGAGGGAAATTTATCTAAGATGCTTAAAATAGTTCCAAAATAAAGAGCTTACAGAGCTAGTTGTTTTTTTTTTTTTAATATATAGTTTCATTTTTCATGTTTGCTCTACGGTAGAAATCCAAGGTACAATTTTTACACTACGCATTAAGAAGCATCAAAGAACTTGCATTCTGATCTAAGACTTATTACTTACACAGCTGTGAATCACTCAGCTGATACTGAAAGTTAAAGTACCAAGGTTTAGGGAACAAAAAGATCCCTCTGCTGTTTGCAACAGGCTTGCAAATCACCAGAATTAATTTTCTAAAGAATCTATGTGATTTTAAATAGGTTCTTAATATTGTTTCAATATGACAGCTTGTCAGCCCCTCCTCACATTGTTGTGATATCCAAATATCACCAAAGTCAAAGAATCATAGAATGGTTTGGGTTAGAAGGGATCTTAAAGATCATTCAGTTCCATCCCCTCTGCCATGGTCAGGCATGAGTAAGATGCTCCAGTAGAGCATCTTACTCCAAGCCCCATCCAACCTGGCCTTGAACACTGCCAGGGATGGGGCAGCCACAGCTTCTCTGGGCACCATGTGCCAGTGCCTCATCACTTGTAGTGAAGAATTTCTTTATATTTAATGTAAATCTACCCTTTTTCAGGTTAAAAGGGTTACCCTTTGTCCTATCAAAACGTGGTTGTAAAAAATCCCTCTCCAGGTTCCTTGTAGCCCATTTAGGCACTGGAGCTGGTTAAAGGTCTCCCCTGAAGGAATCTTCTCCAGGCTGAACCAGCCCAGCTCTCTCAGCCTGGCTCCAGAGGAGAGCTGCTCCAGCCCTCAGAGCATGCGACTGTCCAGCCAATTCCTTGACCACCTAGTGGTCCCTCCATCAGATCCATACCTCCCCAGTTTAGAGACAAGGATGTCATGTGGGACAGTTTCAGATGCATTGCACAAGTCCAGGTAGATGATATAACTCGTTCTCCCATTATCCACTAATGCCATAGCCCCGTTGTCGAAAGCTGCCAAATTTGTCAGGCATGATATGCCCTTAGTGAAGCCATTTTGGCTGTCTCAAATCACCTCCTTAGTTTCTATGTGCCTTAGCACTGTTTCCAGGAGGGTCTGCTCCATGATCTTGCTGGTCACTGAGGTGAGACTGACAGGCCTATAGTTCCCTGGGCCTTCCTTTTTTCTGTTTTTATAAAAAAGGAAAAGCTTGGTAGGGCAATAAACAGAATCTAGATCTTACTGGCATCTTAATCATTACTGTCATGTAGAGTCAGCAATATTCCAGTTGCTGTGCACCCAGTCACATTAGGGAAAGATATTTGAGCATCAGGATGATTTAGATATTGGAGGTGTCCTAAAGAAGGAGCTGTTTTGCAAAAAATGCACTGTTGTATTTGGGTTTTTTTCAGTTCTGTAAGCTACTCTACTGCATGTATCATTTCTCCTGCAAGATTTCTTGGAAGTGGTGTAAATTACTTTGAAAATTTTATTGTCAAAGGTAAACTTCTTTCTATACAACATGGAAAAACAAAGCAGTTTAAACACTGTTTTTCTAAAATATTATTGTTACTTACTATTTATTATTATACAGAAGAGGGTTAAGATGCTCTTGTCTCAGGTTTGCTTTTCTGAAAATTCTGTTCTCTTTGATTTTTTAAAAATTATGAGAACTGAATTTTCTAAGGAAACTGTGATACATGTTAGTAAATATTCAAAATTTTTCATTTAAAGGTTTTAGAATTTTCTAGCAATTTTGTCGTTATGCAACAAATACATTTAGGTTAATCACCATTCTGTTTTGTTTAGATATATAAGTCTACAAAGTGCAATGACATGCGCCAAACAGGTTACTGCCCACGTGGTCCATTTTGTGCATTTGCACATGTTGAAAGTAAGTAAGAGAACTGTTATTTTCTATCAGTGTTCATAAAAGCGAACTGTAATTTTGGAACATCAATAATAGAAGCGAGTTAACATCATTAATTGTAATCTATAAATGGATTTGATGTCCCTTACTTTTAGAAATTTAGTCCGTATTTTCTAATACCATACATTGCTGTGGGAGCTGACTGCATTAGCATCAAATTTGTATAGCAGAAAAATTTGTATAGCTTTTCTTTACAATTGTAGCTTGTCCCTGCAACTTTTTGAGCTTGATTTGGCAATTTTCTTCACACATACTTGACTTTATAAAATATATTATCTGTCCTGTTGAAACCTACAGTAAACTTCTCAGGTAAGAGTATTTGCAGTATGGCCTTAGCTAAACTGGAAGAGAAGACAGAAAATTTTCAGCTGTACTCTCCTCCATAGTCCACTTTCATCTTCACTACACTCAAACCTATATATAGGGAAAGGGAAGAGGAACCATTTTTCTTCAAGAAAGCATTCAGTTCTTTGGTATGATCTACACATGTTAATTCTGGGTATGCATCATCAGATTCTTTCTAATGGTAGTATCCACTTAGGCTACACCTCCATTCTTCCTGTATTCCAAAATGTGAAATGTGCAGTTGCCGCAGCAGCTATTCATGCCTTCTTCTCAGCTGTGATGCAAGGTAGAATTTGAAGCATTTCTGTGTAACTGGTTTTATAAGTGATAATTTTTTTTTAAATTATGAAGCTTTTGCTTGGTTATGTAATCCATAAAAAAATAGTCTGCTCCTATCTTACTTTTTGCTTTCTGCTTCTAAACCTGGAAAGAGGGATTTGAAAGCTCCAAATGTCTGCAATTTAGTGGTATTTATCTTAGGATTCTCTAATAATAAAGAGTGGCAGTCTCCTCTCTCTGTCTAACCTGTCTAAGCAAATGTGATGTTCTGTACGACCTCTTACTCTGTCACATGCTTACCTAAAAGACTTTCAATGAATAGAATCATTCTTGCTGCACACAGCTCTTGTTTCTGAGACTGTGTGGTATGGTGACCTTGTCTTTTAATTTCTGTGATATGATCCATTTACTTTTATTAGGTTTTGTTCCTCAAAGAAGAAGAAGGATAAGTAACATCCTTGTATTTATTTCAAGAAGCCCATAATTCTAAGACCTAACAAGCGTTCAAACCATTATGACAATGAAGTCTTTATGAACTGAGTCTTCACATCAAAAGTACCTTGCTGCCTTTATTTTCGTGCTGTTGAGGCTATCTCCTAGATCAAGTCATTCACTGTTTGCCAGTTTTGGCAAGTATGTCTTTCACTCAGGAAGTCTGAAAATGCACATTTTCTTACAGAGGTGATTTATGACACTAAGTCTACTTTTCTCTTTATCTGATACAAGCTTTTCTTTCCTGAAACAGCTGAAAGAGTATGATTTAAACAAATCTAATGCATATGTGCAACATGGTATAATTGCGACACGATGAAAATCCCCTGTGGGAGCGTTTTCTTGTTTCCTTTCTTAGAGCATAATGAATGCTGCCCTGCCCTCTTGCCTGTCCAGCATGAAGACTGTGCAGGATAAACTCAGCAGAGCTCTTGGAGACTGGAGTTCTTTTGAGACCCCCATGATGATCTACTTCTGTGTGTCTTGATTATTTGTATCTTTTAACAGTCCAGTTGATGCTTGAATCATTCTCAAATGAAGCTCTTACTGACAATAGACAAGATTTCCATCTCTAAGGAAAAGTAAAGCATTGCTCAGGCTAAAGATAGAT
Organism: Agapornis roseicollis; assembly: GCA_002631895.1. Classification (NCBI taxonomy): domain Eukaryota; kingdom Metazoa; phylum Chordata; class Aves; order Psittaciformes; family Psittacidae; genus Agapornis; species Agapornis roseicollis. The sequence goes on along the minus strand of NDXB01003298.1, from coordinate 104,881 downwards.
GGCTAAAGGAAAATGCAAACTTAACAATTTGCTGATCTTATTCTCCCTAAGGGGTATCTTTCTAATCTGCTGCTAATGTTTTACCCCAGCCTATTCTTTCTTCCACTCTGTAGGTTGAATTCTCGTACTCTTTAAAAATCTTCAGAACTTGGAGAGAATTTCTGAGACTTTAAACATGTTAGCAGTGCTAATTAAGAAGCAGCAGCTTAATTTTCTGCACATAGTTGTGTTAGAATTTTATGTCCATCAGAAGAGACTTGAGACATGCTCAGCCAGCATGCTCTGGAACTCTGGCTTTCATCATCTTGAGCGAAGACTATATAAGCAGGGAATCTCAACAAATAAACTTGAAATCTTGCAACAGTACCCACCTCCTGTCTCTGATAGTCTGAATAGTTCATCAGAAGTTAGGTGTTTGTTTACTATCAGAAGGAGTGCCTTTTTGCTAATGGCAGCAACTTTATGCTTAGTTTAGCAGCTCTGGCATTCTGTCTCCTCTGTTAGTAGAATAAAATGATTTCTATATTAGGGAAGGGGAGAAAATGGTTTCAGAGTTGTAGATCTTATTATCAGTGTGAAAAGCATGGAACTCTTTGTTCATAAATCTCTATGAATCGCATATTACAGGTGTTCTCTACCTGACTTCAGTAAAGCCCTGCTTATGTGGAATGGGTAGAGGAATATTTCCCACCAATCATACATGTATCCGAGCAATTCTTATTGTTCTGTGTGAAATAATTTGTGAGAGCACGCATTCTCTATAATTGCATTCCTAGTGTTCTCTCAATTACTTCCTCAGAACCAGCTGACCAATTCCACCCCCACCCCCCTTCTTTCTCCAAGACTGCTATACCATTCAGGCCCTGGGTGCAGACAGTATTATCCTGTAAATGTCACCTGTTGATTTTCCCCCCCTCTGACTGAAATCCTAGGTCCAGCTGTAGTCCCAAAGACACCTTGTGATGACGGGAGGGAGGGCATCTAATCCTGAAAAGTAGAGAGGTAGTGGGATCTGACATATCTCCCTTTGCAAAACAGAGGGTAACCAGGGTATATGCGGATGCTTCTATAACAGCTTCTCTTAAATTAATGAACATCAATCTGTGGCAGTCATTTGTGCACTGACTGCCTGATTACAGCTGGCATCTTAAAGAAGAACAGGTTGGTTTGTTTTTTTTTTTTGAAACAGAAACATGGGCAGACTGAAACTCTGCTGGCAAGAGTTTGGAAACTTCAGTCTCCTCTGTAACAGCTTCTGTTACTGAAGGCATTTGCCTTCAGGTTGTTCATCCAAAACTGTTCTCTCCTATTGGTACCAAGACTGCAATAGTGAAAACACTTCTGACTTCATGAACGATGGGATTCTCCAGGCCAGATGTAGCCCAACTGTGGTAACTCTTGTATGCATAATACCTAAGCCTTGTTAGTGTAAACTCTAAGGAGCCTGTATACCTGAGAAAGTTGTATCTCAGAAAGAGTACAACCCTATTCCTATATGGGCTAGTGATACATTATCCCTGAAGCACTGCCGTATTAGCATTAGATAGTTGAAGCTCTTTTTGAGAACCATGCTAACCTTCATGAGCTTCAGGGATCACCATGAGATAGGCCACCTCATGAGACTGTTGCTTTTCTGTCAGCTGCAACCTCCTAGAAGACCTATAAGTCTTTGAGAAAATATGGCTAGATTGGGAACCTTATGCTGTAGAATTTGTTACTTTTGTGCAGCTGGACACAAAGTATGATGTACATTCCTGGAAGAAATTAGAATGATATAGAAGCATGCATTCTGAATTTAATGTGTCTCTCTGACTTAACTGTCAATAAGGAGAATAGCAAGAATTAATAATGTTACTCTCCCTAGGTACCTTGGAAAGAGAAAGGAGAGACCATTTCTCTCTGAAATGTTTGGAAAGCAGGGTTACACTACCCTTTTGGGGTGGTATGACTACTTGCACTCATTTACAGAATGTTGGATGGATGTGTGGTTGTGTTAGGGAAAAAATGCCAATTTTTTAGATGTAGGAGAGAGCATGAATCAGATAGGGCTTTTCTGATGAGAGTGTGAGGGTTGGCTGGACATAAGGTGGCTGCTCTGGCCAAGCAGCTCTACAGTAAGATAATACATAGTGGAAGTCAGGTAAATTACAAAAATCCAGCACATCTGTTCTTGTCTTCCCAATTGTTTGCACTCCTATTCTGCAGGAGGAACAGCAGGACTCTAGTGACATCATCTTTGTAAACCCTATGGTTGCTTTTTCCTTTTTTTTTTGGGGG